>SRLM01000352.1:389613-426150 GCA_015708895.1 Populus ilicifolia
AGCGATTGCATTGGCAAAGAACCCGGTGTATCATGAAAGAAGTAAACATATTGATACACGTCATCATTTTATCCGAGAGCATGTAAAGAACAAAGAAGTCGAGCTGATATCCTGCAAGACAGATGATCAAGTTGCAGATATTTTTACCAAGCCATTGAAGAGAGAAGTATTTATCAGATTGAAATTCATGCTTGGAATAACATCCCTCGATTGAGTTTAAAGGGGAGATTTGTTGAAGTAAACTCAATCCACCAGAAGGTCAAGGAAGGCAGCCACCAGCTGTCACCGCCCAACCACCAACCGACCAGCCGCCAGCCGCCAGCCACCGACCGCCGGCCGCTTTCACACCGTCGGTCACAAACCGCCTTCACACTTGAAAGTTGAATTTTCTTGTTTTGATTTCGTGTATAAATAGATAGCTAAGTTTATACAATTCTGTGTGGAGAGATTGAGAGAAACACTAGAGAGTAAGAGAGAAAAAGAGAGAGGTTGTTGTAAGCTTTTATTTATGTAATTGTAAGCTTTGTTCTTGAAATAAAAGAGTGTGTTTTATCCTATCTGAGTGTTTCAAAGCCACCACAAGTGGTTTCTCCCACCAACACAAGGGTGACACCAAATAGTCCTGTAGTTTTCGATGTCAGTTTGGAATACATACCAGGCCTTGAAGTGGACGAAGAATAAGACTCAACCATAATCTTCATCTCCCATCAATCCTTTCGGTCTTGCCTCTCTCCCCTTTCATAATTTCTCCTAAGAGGTTTAAAATTTGATTTCTTGCATTGTATGCCTTCCATCTATCCATTTTTCTTCCTGATATTGTACAAATTGAATGTCCATTTCTTGATGTAAGTTTTGAGTAAACATCTTTCCAGTCACTGCCTCAACTTGTTTCCTTCAAGAATAGTCTATAACATCAGGAAAATTCAGTAACCTTCTTTAATTCAGTAAATCCTAAGAGAGTGACTCTGCATAAATTTGTTGATGTAAACAAAAACAATACAAGAAAGATGATAATTATAAATAAATATAGAGTTCTACTAAAATGAGTCTCGACCATAAAGAATCTTGATTTGAATTTTTATTACTTAATATTTTTTTATTCAAAACTAAATATTAAACTCTTCCAAGGAAAAAAAGTGCCAGACAAAAACATAAAAATTCTAAATTAAATAGAAAATAAATTCTAAATTAACCTAAAAATATAACAAATTCTGAGTAGAACTAATTTGAGGGCCTTAACAATCTCTTGTGACTTCAAAAACTTAAAATCTTGCGGAGAACAAAGCCTCTAAAATACATGTATGTTAAAGTCTCACCATTTTCGAAGCCAAAATTAGAATACAATGCCTACCCTAGAAGGCTTTAATTAATTTTGGTGTAATTGTTGAAGGTCAGTTGAAAATGCTAGGTAATGTTAAGCCCTAAAATAAATATTGTTTTGGTAAGAGTTGAAGAAACGATTCAATGAGTTGCTAGCTAGTGAGGGTTTCTAATCTCAATTGGGATATGCTTTTCTTGGGATGGAGGTTGGTGTAAGATGAAAGACGGCTTTCCTAGTTTCAAGAATATGGTTGGCCAAAGTTTAAATAGATGCCTGTCTTTTGAAAAATTAAAATTTATAATTTATTATGGTTTATTTTATATAAGATTATTTTGATCTTATCACAAGTTTTATTTTGATATTTTTTTGAATAAATTTTTTAATTTTATTATTTAATATATAATATGTTTATTGAGAATTGAGATTTATATTTTGTTTTTATTTATTTTCTATTAGAGTATCATAGTCTATGACCTATATTATGTATTTGACAAGTTAACTCAGGTTAATTTGAGTTATTTTTTATTAATTTTTTAAATTTTATTATTCAATATTGGATTAATTGATAATTGAGTTTTATAGTTTTTTTTATTTGTTTTATATAAAGTTATCATAGTCTTATAATCCAGGTCATAAATTTAATAAGTTAATTCAAATAGATCCGGATTAATCCAATATGTTATCATCTCAATATTTTTTTAAAAAAAGATATCCTCTTGAATTTTTATAAGTTAAACTATATTTTTACCAATTATTTGAATTGTTTTTAGACACGTTAGGTTATTTAGGTCACATCAAGTCTACTTCCACATAATTTTTTTATTAGAAAAATATTAGCTACACCTATTTTTTTTTCTATGTTAAAAAAATAATTCGATAGGCAATATAGCATAGGACAACAATATAGTATATCATTATTATAAAACTTAGCCTAATCTATAATTTTATTCAAGGCTTAGGTTGAGTAAGTTAACCTGTGTCCATCTAAGCCAGTATTATTTCAAAAAAAATTAAGTTAAAATAATATTGTTTTGAATTTTTTTAAATAATTAATCCAGATATTACTCAAGTTTTGACTAAATCAGTTAAGTCATGAGTTGTTTTATTGAGTTAATCGAGTTTAATCGAGTTTATTTTCATTCAATTCAATATAAAACTTAATTAATCAGGTTTAATCGAGTCTATTTTCACTCAATTTACTATAAAACTCAATTCAAGATGGATTTTGAGTTGGTGCATTACCAAAGTAAATATAGCTTCTTCACCTGCCAATGTTTTACTTTTCAAGAAAAAAAAGAGGCAATAATCCTGAAGCATGCAGACAATATCAATTTGCATATTGATTTCTTAAAAAAAAAAAATTGCTAATTGATATATCCACAAAATAAATGATATCGAAAGAAGCTATTAAAAATGTATATACCTCCACGTGCGCTTCTGAGTTTGAAGGCCAAAATGTCATTTAATTAGGTGGAATAATTAAGGGTGATCGTCAAAACCTAATTAAATCCTTAAAAACCATCCCATGCCCTTTTGAACCTCACAAAGTCCTAACAAGCTCACCAACCTTCATTTCCTCGATTAGCCCTAAATAGAATTGCAAATTATGTTCTTTAAAAATTCACTTCGACATTTCCTAATAAATTAAATCAACAAGGCCCGTCAATCATCTACGCTGCGCTATCCATCTCTAGAGCTTGATTCCCTCTCTCTCTTTATATTTAAATATCACCTCATCCTTTAGTTAATTATATGTATATAAAATGATTCTTCAAGAACCTTCTTTGTATTAAGTTTCATTTTGAATTAGATCTTTTTATCTAAATCATATCATTTTATTAAAAATAAAAAATAATCTAATTAATTAATAGATTTACAACAAGTTAATTTAATTAACTAGAGTTTTAAATTAAATTAGGATATAAATAAATAAGATATTATAATTTATGACAATATTTATGATAAAATATCAATTATTAAACAGGCAGATATTTCCCTTCAAACACCACCAGATTCAGAGAATGCCATGGCTAGTCAATAAGACCACAATTGTTTTTCTTGCAAGTCAATATATTACAATATTTAAATCTATATTTATATATAACTTGTACAAAGAGAACATGAAACTAACCAATATCTCTTTGCTCAAATATTACTTAATTATATTTTATAGATTAAGGGGAAAGGAGAAAAAGAATGCTAGGTGGGTTATAAGTAGAAAGTTGTGGCAGCTCAGAAACTTGCGAAGATGATGAAAGGATCCCTTCAACCTCCCTCTCTCTCACAAACACAGACAACAGATTAAGTTATGCCCATAGGTGATGACTTATAACTGTCTGCTAGCCCAGAAGTTGCATCAACCTCCTGTAAAAGTCGGTCCAAACCTTCCCATCTCTCTAACGAATGATCAAGACATCTTTCTCAATATCGCCGTCTCCTTTTATATATTTTCTTTCCATACTTGTCTACTTTGCCACCAAATTATTGTTTGATCACCATCTCTGATTGCTTTCTTTTGTATCTCTTTGTCCCTAACTTTAGAAAACTTTGCTCGTATGTATTTGTGATGGTAAAAAAAATAGAATAACAAGAAAGGAGTTAGCTAGGGTTTTCTAAGTGTAGATGCATGGTGTAAAGAACCCTAGCTTTGAGCATATATAGCTAGGGTTTTTTTTTTCTTTTTTTTTTCCACCTGTATGTTTTCTTGTTGTATACTAAGGTAGAAGATCTTCATCGGATGAGTACCAGAGGCCATTGGAGGCCGGCAGAAGATGAGAAGCTTCGCAGGTTGGTGGATCAGTATGGTCCTCACAATTGGAATTCCATAGCCGAAAAGCTTCAAGGAAAATCAGGTGAAATTTTAATTTTTTTATTAATCCATGGTTTTCCGATTAATATAATTTATTACCACTCTTGTTAGGGATGATTGAACGGGTCATGGTTGGTTTTTTATTTAAAAAGAATTTAGACTTGCAAAAACTGGAATATATCTATATATGTATGTATGATTGTGACTAGTAACTAACCCAAAAATTGTAAATCAAATCAGGGAAGAGTTGTAGGTTAAGATGGTTTAATCAGTTGGATCCAAGAATCAACAGAAGCCCTTTTACAGAAGAGGAAGAAGAGAGGCTTCTTGCTTGTCAGCAGATTCATGGCAATAAATGGGCTGTTATTGCAAAGCAATTTCCTGGTCGTACTGATAATGCCGTGAAGAACCATTGGCATATAATCATGGCAAGAAAATGTAGAGAAAAATCAAGGATTCATGCAAAAAGAGCAGCTTCTCAAGCGTTGTTAGTGAATGAGCAGAAACATTCTTTCTCAAATCAAGACGTGATGAGGATCGTGAATTGTGAGCCAAGGAACATTGCCCCATCATTTTTCCACAAATTCTGTGGAAGTTATTGCGATTGTTATCATCGTCCCTTCTGTCTCAACTATCCGTCTTTTTGCAATGAAAATACCAGCCATCATGAAGGTAACCAAAGAAGATCACCATCAAACATGAAAATTTACACTCCTAGCTAGGTAGAGAATGAAAAAAACTTTGTGCAGGTACTAGCTTTAGTTTATGAAAAAGTACTTTACAGGTCAAGTTCAAACGCGTCAAAACTATCTGATTGGTTGGTGTAATGAATCCCATGAATCCATGCAAGTTTTCATATATAAGTGCATGGATTTTTGTAATGTATGCCCCGTTTGATCCCTATGGGCTAGATCATACAGCAATTTTCAAGTTCCATGATGAAATATATATTGACGTTTTTCTATATCTTAATTTCTCGAGATTATATGTGTACTTAGTTTTTTTTAATCGATTTCTTTATGCATGTATAATTTGTGTAAATATATATTGCAGGGAAACCTCTAGAGTTCTATGATTTTCTCCAAGTAAAGACTGATTCTACCAAAAGCGAAGCCCTTGACAATGCTAGAAGAGATGACGTTGAGGTAGATCAGGAAGCCAGGGAATTACATCAGAGAAAGGCTAATTTTCCTTTCATTGATTTTTTGTCTGCTGGAAACTCTAGTTAGCGGGTTCCCTTCACTTCATATATAGTACAAATGTAAGCAGTTATTTACAATCACACTTAATTATTACTGCTCAAATGCATTGGCAATTAGGCATATATATGTTGAAGAAGACAGCATGTGGTAGCTAGGCATATATACTTCAAATCACAGCCATGAGCGTGGATCGTCTTATATCAAAGAAACAGCCATGGTTTAATTAGTTTTCCATGCAGGATAACTAAAGAAATAGCCATGGAAGGACTCCATTAATTTCTGTACACGATCAGAACATCAACCGTAGATGTTCTTCACACATCGATTAACTCTTTGCATGTGCAAATTGAATAATTTCAAAATGATATTCATCCTTCGCATATTCTTTTCGATTCTCCATAGCCTTTTGAGTTCATATGGGAAAAAGGTGACGAGGTTAATTGGAATAATTAGACTAGTGACTCTAAATGATGTAATCAAGCACTCCAGAAAATAATTTAACTTCTATTAATTAACCACCCGCAAAGATTCAATGGCGTTATCAAATTAAGATAGATATTTACATTTTGACTTGATTTGCGATTAAAGAGGCATGACATTGACAGGACTTGCAACACCAAATACATTTGTCTTTGCTTTAGTTGTTCATGCATCAACAAGAGCACAAAAACAGATGTCTTTCTTGTCATTCGATCAAATATATACATGCTTGTTTCCCTGTATATGTTGACATTAATTACCTCACATACGTCAATCTAGCTAGAGGTGTAACTTCTTGAAGGTGCTTTTAGAGCAACACAACTTTGAATTGTGTAGGTGTTTCATCATACCACGTCTTAGATTGCAACTAACGATATTGTTTAAGACTCAACTGAAATACCTAGATAGGGAGAGAAAATTCGTGGTTTGAATTTGGGGAGAAAATTGAGGAGGACATCTATCTAGAAAACCGTGAATGAGAAGAATACCAATAACCCATTTGATTCGCACAGCATTTGATGGAATTAGTTTAATTTGTCCATAATTTGTCCAACTCTCAATGATTTTTTTCATAGCAATATTTTTGTTCTTGTGTTACACAAGGTGTAAATTCAAAACACCCTCTTTGTTGACTAAACTTATATTTGTTTTAATATATTTAATTAACTTATCTTCATCCATGTTAATTTAATAAATTCATGATCTATCAGGAACATGACCATAATAAACTAATTTAGCTAAGGAACATGACCATAATAAACTAATTTAGCTAAGGAACATGACCATAATAAACTAATTTAGCTAGGTCATGTATCCTTCTTTTTTCCCTTTTTGTTTTTCTCTTCTTGATTAGGTTTTTATCAAGTTTAAATGAAATGAAATTTAGAATTAAATTAAAAAGATAATAGAGAATTAGAAATTGAATAGAACAAAGAAGACAGAGTATTTGACACTTGTGAGGAGGGCTACCATATCGAGGAGGCATGTGTGGTTTTGTTTGAGCTTCCATGAAAGTCTTTTTTAGTATTGTTATAATCATCTCGATAAATATATTTTTTTATAATTTATCTATATTGACGGTGATGTTCCGACATCACTCTAGTGACTCATTTTTTTTTCTCCCTTTGATTTATGTGCTTGCTTTCTTTGGTTTAGTTAAATGTATATTTGGTAACGCGGTCTAAAATATTTTTTATAAAAATACTTGTGAAATGAAAATATATTAAAATAATATTTTTTATTTTTTTACATCAATATATTAAAATCATAAAAAAAACATTAATTTAGTGCTTTTCTAAGCAGAAAATAATTTTAAAAACACTCTAAAAAATAAGTTGAATCACAAAAACAATAAACACACCCTAATATTCTTACTTTGCACAAATACAATAAACACGCCCTAATATTCTTACTTTACATAAATATTATTAAGCTATGATCCTCAGCAACCTATAACTGTCAAGTAATCCTAAACTCACCTAAACATGTCTGACAAAGTGTTTTTTTTTAAAGATATTGATAGAATACAATATGGTTGTTGTTGACGTTTCAACATAGAATGATCAAATAATTAATTACTTGCATATATATATATATATATATATATATATATCCTCTGTTTTAACAAACTCACTTCCTACTTAATTTCTTCGCAACACGCGCACGCATCCCATAATTAGAGCTGAACTAAGTCTTTATTAGCGGAGACTTTTTGTCTGCAGTTTCCTCTTAATTCATCGATGCTAAACCAGATATTGTAGGTTGAGTATCAAATCCTATTAAATTTATACATTAATTTACTCAATATTGCAATGCTTAATTTGGCCTGCCAGAGGGATTCTTCTTTTGTTTCTCTTCGTCCTTGATGATTGAATTATTTTTATATTTATTTTGTGTCACAATATTTCTGCTGCCATTCCTACATGGGAAGCGCCATTGAAGAGCTTGAAGAAGTATTCTTTGTTGTCTCATGTACTGCCTGCCATTCACAACATCATAGGAAAATTATCCATGACCATTAGCAGCAATTTCTGAAGCACTCTCGGACCTTATTTTTCGAATTAGGTACCAAAAATTACGTCCCTCTTAATAAATGTGCGTTTAGAATTTCATTTTAAAAGTTAGGATATATACAGGACTAGTTTTTATATACCTTAAGTATTTATTTGATATAATGACAGCTTTTCTATCACGATACCTTCCATTTTAATTCCCTACGTACATCACTATTGTCAACTTATGGGAATTAATAAAAACAAATATTTATAAATATTAATAAAATATTAAAAAAGACTAAATCATTGAAGCCACATCTACAAAATATTATTTATTAGAATAATAATTTTATCACTATTGTAAACTTATGGGAATTAATAAAAATATTAAAAGAAAGGACTAAATCATTGAAGCCACATCTACAAAATAATATTTATTAGAATAATAATTTTTTATTTTTTATTTTATCCTTTAATAATATGTTATTTTATGAATTTTGTATTTTTTTTTCAATTTCATTTCAGTTTAGTTATATACTAGTCTCAATATTTTAACTTTCTTTTTTATTATTGATTTAAACCTTCAATACTAGATCTATTAGAAGTGAGTTTTTATATTTTTTTATTGCATTTTATGAATTTATTTTGATTTCATGATCCAAATCTTGAGTTTAATAAATTAAATTAGGTTAACTTAATTTTTTTTAAGCTTTCTAATTGATTTTTTTATTTCATCTTTGGATATTGAATTTTTTGAAAATTAAATTTTTATAATTTTCTTTTTACAAAGTTATTCCAATCTTATAATCTGGATATGAGTTTTACATGTTAACTTAAGTTAACTCTATTTATTTTTTGATAATTTTTTAATTGTATATTTTTTTAATTGGGCTTCATAGTTTTTTTTTAATTTCTTTTATGTATGGTTACTCTAATTATCTCATGGCTCAAGTTATTGGTTTGATATGTTAATTCGGGTTGAATTTGTTTATTTTTTGGGTTCTTTTTTTTTTAATTTAACCCTCCAAAATCTCAATCTTATTCCTTTTTATTTATTTATTTTTTAATATTAAGTTTTTTTATAATTAAATTTTATAGTATTTTTTAATTTATTTTTTTATTTGCTCTTATGGATTAGTTTTTTTTCTCAATTGAACTTTCAACAATGAATTTGTTGGAAATAAAACTTTATAATCTTTTTATTTTCTTTGAAGTTATCATACCTTATGATTTTGGTCATAAATTTAACAGGTTAGCCCGAGTTGATTTAAGTTGTTGTTTTTGTTTTTTTTTTAATTTTTTTTTAATTTTATCCTTTAACATTAGTTAATTTGAAATGTTAATTGGTTAACCCATATAGTTTTTCTTGTCCTTTTTTTATTTTTAAATTTAACATTCAATATTAAATTAATTAGAAGTTGACATTCATAATTTATTTTGATATATTTTTTATAGAGTTACCATGGTTTCATAACCATGGGTGCATGTATAAAAAATATATTTTAAAAAAATTGATAGGTTAACTTTGGTTGATTCAATATCTCATCATCTTAATATTTAAAAAATAAAAATATATGATCCAAAAATTATCTTATTAATTTTTTAAAAAAGTTTATTCTAATTTGTAGATTAGAAAGGTATTTAACCACTAAATAATTCTTTTATTTTTTCAACATTCAAAGCTATTACTAGGCAACAACTTTGATTCTTGAGTTAGTCTAAATTATCAAATTTTAGAATAAATTAGTTTAAAGGATTAAAATATTTACTCTAATAATAAGTGTAATTTGAGTCGGTTCTCATATATTAATTTTTTTAATAAGTCGAGAGATAACAAAATTTATCAAAAAATCTAAACTAATTTTACTCAAATAATATTTTGAGCTTAGTGAAGGGTTCACATGAATTATTTTTTTTAAAAAATTATTTCTTAATAAATATGTAATTTTTACAAGTTAATTTGCATTTTATAATTTATTTATGATTTTATTAAAAAAATATATCATGTGATATTGTGATTCATTGAATGTTTTAATTTTTCAAGATATAATTTTCAATAAATATTTTATATCATATAAAAAATCCTACACAAAACAGAAAAAACAACTTAAATAATTCCAAAAGGATAAATATAAATATAAATCCACGATTTAATTAAAAACAAAAAATCAGTTAAAAAGGACCAAAATTACACAATCGCAAATTCAAAATTGAAAACGGCACCGTGTGCTTCCTACACTAAAACCCTACCATCCTACTGTAGCAGGAGCTTATTTCCTCCTTCCAAAACCCTAAAACCTAAAAAATCAGCACCATCACTTCACAACTCCAATCATGGCCAAAATCAGCAGCATCCACGAGCAATCACACAAGCCTCACCGCCTACGGCAAGCCGGCCCATCAAAGAAAACAAAGAAGAAGAAACAACAAGGAGGCGGAGAAGATGAAAAGAAGCGAAACCCTAAGGTCTGTCTTTCTCTCTTTCTTTACTTTTCCCTAAAAGCTGTTTCCTTTATCGTTACTATGAAAAGTTTGTACCTAAAGCTGGAATCTTATTCTTAGGCGTTTGGGTTTAATTCATCGGTGAAAGCGAAGAAATTGCAGTCAAGAGCTGTAGAGAAAGAGCAGAGGAAGCTTCATGTGCCGACTATTGAGAGGAATTATGGTGAACCTCCTCCTTTTGTTGTTGTTGTGCACGGTCCACCTCAGGTATGAGAAGTTAGGGTTTTTAGAAATTGTGGAGAATTGAGAGAAGTTTTGTGACATTGTAATTGTTATGTGATTTTGGTGATTGTAAGGGCTTTAGGGGTTTGTGGAAAAAAAAAGATTTATAATTGTTTGTTTTTGGAAACTGTTTTTTTGTGATTTTTGGATTTACAAAGTGATGAAAAATTGTCTTTATTATGATTTTACAATTGATTGTTGTTACATTTGGTGGTAGGTTGGGAAGTCTCTGTTGATAAAATGTCTTGTGAAGCATTATACAAAACATAATATCCAAGAGGTTCGAGGACCCATTACTATTGTATCAGGTTTGTCCTTTGCGAGTCCCATTTAGTATTAGTTGTGGTGGCAAGGGTGGGTTCTTTATTGGTGATTTAGTTTGGAGCTTACTGTAATTTGTGTGAAATTTGTTAGGTAAGAAAAGGCGGGTTCAGTTTGTGGAGTGCCCAAATGACATCAATGGCATGATTGATGCTGCAAAGTTTGCTGATCTGGCTTTGCTTCTGATAGATGGAAGTTATGGTTTTGAAATGGTGAGATATCTAGATCATGATGTTTGATTCTTTTCATTGTCTTCCCCATTTGATACAATGGATCGCCAAAAGTTTTTTGGGGGTGAAATGTTGTTCTTTTAACTGACATTTGGGTTTAATTTAGACATAAAACCTCTTGTTACATATTTTTGCAAGGCTGTATGAAGTATGTCATGTTCCTGTTCAATCAAGAATGAGAAATTTGATTTTGCATCCCATTGCAGGAGACCTTTGAATTTCTTAATATTTTGCAAGTTCATGGATTTCCAAAAATTATGGGAGTCCTTACTCATCTTGATCAGTTCAAGGATGTGAAGAAACTTAAAAAAACAAAACAGCGACTCAAGCACCGTTTCTGGACTGAAATATATGATGGGGCAAAGTTGTTCTATTTGTCTGGTCTTATTCATGGCAAGTAAGGATCTCAGAGCTGCTCATATTTTAGGATCATACATGCATAGATATGTGGAAAAACATATTCCCTGTGAATATTTCTTTTGAATTGATTGCATTTATCAACTTTTCCCAATGAACAGGTATGTTAAACGAGAGATTCACAACCTTGCAAGATTTATCTCTGTTATGAAGTTCCATCCATTGTCTTGGCGAACTTCTCATCCCTATGTTTTGGCGGATCGTTTTGAAGATGTTACTCCTCCTGAAAGAGTGCGTGTGGACAATAAATGTGATAGAAATATCACACTTTATGGTTATCTACGTGGTTGTAATTTGAAGAGAGGCACCAAGGTATGTTTTCTCTACCATTTGAGTGTGAATTTTGCCTTCTGAAATTAGCAAGTACTCCAAATTTTATTGGAGCTCAAACTGAAAACCATTTTTTTTATCATTTAGGAGTTGTCCTTTCATGCTTTTCTTATGGGTTCAATTATCGGTCACATCTTGAGAAGCAATGTTGTTTGTGATTGACATACTTTTATCCTATTAGTTCAACTACATTTTTATTATCTTCTTGTTGTAGAAACAGGGAGCTGCCTTTGCCTTGATTTTTTCTCCTTAAGTTTCACATTTGTGTTCTAAAGCACATTTTATGAAACAGGTGCATATTGCTGGTGTTGGAGATTACAATTTGGCTGGTGTTACGGCCTTGGCTGATCCTTGTCCTCTACCATCAGCTGCCAAAAAGAAAGGATTGCGTGACAAGGAAAAATTATTTTATGCACCCATGTCTGGCCTTGGGGACCTGGTATATGACAAGGATGCTGTCTACATAAACATAAATGACCACTTTGTCCAGTATTCAAATGTTGATAATAAAAATGACAGAATGACACAAAAAGGTTTGTATATTGTTGTTGGTTGGAGCTATGTTTGATACTTGGAACTCATGAACACATTTGTCATATTTACATTGAAACATTTGTATTTGTTTGTATCTTCCACTGCTAAACGAAAATATTGTCTTTATTTGCAAGTGCCACTGCTAAAAGTATCTGGTTCCTTTCTTACCAGGGAAGGACCAAGATGTAGGCGAGTCTTTGGTGAAGTCACTGCAGAATACAAAATATTCTATTGATGAGAAGTTAGAAAAGAGCTTCATTAGCCTTTTCAGTAGGAATAATATCTCATCTGAAGCTCAGAATGATGCAAAAGATAATTACAGATCTCTCAATCGTTCATACAATCTAGAACCTAATGAGTTAGGTGAGGAAAGTGACGCTGAGGATCTTGATGGTTCTGAGTCTACAGACGAAGATGAAGCTGCTCAAAACGATGCTGTGGTAAATGGAGAAAGTGATGGCTCTGATGAACAGTATGATGCTGCAGCCAAGAGGAAAGCTGATCCTCAAGATCGCATGAAAGAACAAGTTGAGTTTCATGGTGGAAGGCTAAGGAGAAAAGCAATGTTTGGAAACGACATTGATGATAAGGATCTCAAGGTAATCAATGTTGTTACTTATGTGTCTTTAAAGAACCATTTTCTGACAAGGAAAGGGGCCATAAAGAAAGGAAAAGTGATTATAAAGAAAGATTATTTCAAAGCTATATTGAGATGTTTGATTCTTTCTTATACTTCTGCATCTGTCTTTGCGTCTATGTTCTGTCCTTATGTTTGGGAGCCAGCATGAGTATGCTTAGGAAAATAGTATCGAAACTCATGTACTTGTGTGATGCTTCTTTATTGCCTGATAAATTGATCTATGGGTTATAGAGAGGTGCTCTGTTTTTTCCCCCTCAAAGCCCAATCCTGCTCTTGCACTTCCTTAGAGTGCTTTCTCTATCAAATGCACATTTTTATTTCAGTGGGATTTTGATTGCCTCAGCAAGCTGCGAGGTTGAGCCTAACTACTCTGCAATTGAGCAATAAATTGGATAGCTTTCAGAAGTTGTTCATCTTTTGGTCTACACTGGACATGATGTCCTCAATGTCATCTTGATGATATGTTTAGAATTTCTTGTCTAACTATTTCAAGTTGCATTACCAGAATTTACTCGCTCTCTGGAATACTAATTCTATTAATCACTTCAGGATTCTGATGAAGGGAGTGAAAGTGATGACGATGTAGGTGATCAATCATTGTCTGCTTCAGAGTTTTCAGAGGAAGACAGAGATGGTAACTTCTGCTTACATGTGTATGTTGCATGATGCGTTTACAATTCAAACATGTTTTTGGGAACCATCTGTTTTCATGTATCCCTAAACATGATTCCACAAGCTAGGGTCCACTTTCTATCAAAATCTGTTCAATGTATTTAGGATTGGTAATGGAAATGTGTGTTAGAAGATTAATAATCCTGTATTGTTAGGCTATCCAGTCAGATTTGCCTTCACTTCTGAAGATTTTCTTGAATTTCAAACTTATTTTTTTAACTGGTCTCCAGAAGAGGACATGGGAAATATATCAAAGTGGAAAGAGTCACTGTTGGATAGGACTATTTCAAAACAGAATAACAATCTCATGCAACATGTGTATGGGAAATCAGCATCCACTCCCATTAATGAAAAGCAGGATGGCAGTGAGGATGAGGAAAGTGATGATGAATTTTTTAAGCTAAAAGGAGAAGGAAATAAGGTTTGAAACACAATATAGATCATGTGTTTTTTTAATAAAATTTGTTAATAAGTAAGGTATTCATGTACTTATCAGCCCTTATTTTTCTTGTTGTCTATTTATTGCAGAAATTGAGAGAAGGATTTGAAGTGGAAAATGTTGATGCTGATGAATGCTCGAAATTTACAAACTATTCAGATCTAAAAAACTGGAAAGATGAAGAGATATATGAAAGTATTCGTGATCGTTTTGTCACTGGTGATTGGTCAAAAGCTGCCCAAAGGAATAAGCCCCCCACAGCTAATGATGAGGATGATGAAGATTCTGTTTATGGAGATTTTGAGGATTTGGAAACTGGTGAAAAGCATGGGAACCATCAGAAAGAAGATTCTGGCAATGTTTCAATGCAGAAGGAAGATGAATTAGAAGAGCAGCGGAAGCTGAAAAAGCTTGCACTCCGTGCAAGATTTGATGCTCAATATCCTTTTCTAGTCAAATTATCTCACTTATACTTGTGTATTTATCATAAATGGTTGACTATTCTCGTTGATCATAATCTCCTTTTGCTCCTATTTATATCTCTGCACACTGTTGATGGACAACAAAATGTGCATAGTATCATTATAGCTTGTACTGGAATGAACCTTCTATATGTTATGTTTGCAGTATGATTTGGAAATTGGCTTTTGTTACCTTAACATTTGTTTACATTTGATGGGAACGAATCACCAGATGAAGAAGTTGATGAGAAACATGGAGCCAAGTTTCACCGAGGTCAGGCCAATGAAAGTGGCTATATTGACAAGGTGAGTTTTGCGGCACATGCTAAAGTCAATTTTCTTGTTAGCAAAGGGTTGAAGAGGTAATTTATGCTTGCCTTTCATGCCTGATTCTTTCAGTTGAAGGAGGAGATTGAAATCCGCAAACAAAGGAATATAGCTGAACTCAATGATCTTGATGAGGAAACTCGTTTAGAAATAGAGGGTTTCCAAACAGGGACTTACCTAAGATTGGAGCTTCATGATGTTCCTTTCGAGATGGTTGAGCATTTTGACCCCTGTGATCCTATTCTGGTTGGAGGAATTGGACTTGGTGAGGAACATGTTGGATATATGCAGGTTAGAATCTCTGAATCATGATTTTCACCTTCCTACATCCTGTTATTTTGTGGGGTTATTTGATTGTTTTCAATAAACTAATTGATGCTGCTATTTCAGCAGCAATAGATGCATATGCATTTCATACCATGGGAATTGATTTATGGGTTTGTTCACCACTCCAGCAAAGGGTTGTATTTTATCTATCAGTTAGGGAATTTAATTAGAATGTGCGAGTTTAGAGGCATGAATGTTTTTCTCGAACTCCCAAAGCCAAAAAAGCTCAAGGTAAAGCTGAAGTTAGAGTGAAATTAAAAATTGTTATCTGGCACCAGCTTCATGAACATATACATTTATTTAAAATATTGTTTGCTTTCTCTGCATTAGTAAAAAATGTCAATTTGCTACTCTTCCTGTAATCTCTTTCCAACTTAAACAAGCTCTGAATTATCTGTGTAAATCAGTTATAAAATCAGAATATGGTAAATTTGACATGTTGAACAAACAATAATGGGATCTAAATAATTTGATTGTTCATTTTCGAAATAGCCAGTGAAAACGTACTTTCAGACTGATTATCCAATTTGGTAAAAAATAGTGGTTCTTGAAATGTTGTTATTTCTTATTTCCAGGCCAGGTTAAAACGACATAGGTGGCATCGGAAGGTCCTGAAGACTAAAGACCCTGTAATTTTTTCTATTGGTTGGAGGCGTTGCCAAACTACGCCAGTTTATGCCATCGAAGATCGCAATGGAAGGCATCGCATGCTCAAGTACACTCCAGAGCACATGCATTGTCTTGCCACATTCTGGGGCCCACTTGCACCTCCCAACACTGGAGTGGTTGCTGTTCAGAATTTAGCAAACAATCAGGTAATCATTCTTGATTTTCTTAACAAGTTTTCTGATCAAGAAAGGAATCTGATACTTGTCAACTGAACAGCTTTTGTTTTGCTATAGTAAGGGACAGCTTTACTGTCGATAAATTTTAAGAAATTAATCTGTCTTTGAAGTTTCAAAGAATATTTTGCTGGATGCTTTTCACCAATGTGAGAATGAGAGCGCTTGCATTGTTTTGCCTTTGGATGCTGGTAGAATAATGTTTGGTTAGAGAAATACTATTAGATATATTTGATTGGCAGTGATTATGTGTTGAAATGGTATCTATATGACCAAATTTCTGTTTAAACATTCTAGTTAAAAAGCAACTTCAACTTTATTGTCTTTTGCAGAGATGGGAATGAATATGTCACCTTTGATGTTATGAATGAATTGATTTAATAGTTTACTTAAAAAAAGGGGTGATTTGGTGGAGGGATAAGGCCACGCACCTAGCAGTCAAAATAGCAGCTCATGAATCTTTGAGCTGATCAAAATGCTATTGGAAAATGTCTTAATTTTCCTAGTTTTATAGCTCGACATGTAGGAATGAATGTGACATTCAAGATCCATAAATAAAATGTTTTAATCTGGCAATGCCATAATGTTTTTGGTCCATGTTTAAGGTATTGAACTTTGTTTAGCAATATGGTTTAATGAGCATCTTTTCAAGCTGAGAGAATTGTTACACATGCATGCTGGTAAGGGACAATTGTTTTTACCATGGCAAAATGGAAACCTGTTCCTCCGGCTGCTCTAGGGGGGTTGTTTTCCCTTGTTCTTTCCCTTTCCCTTTTATTTTTTTCCTGTCCTGACTACTTTTCTCTTGATTTTAGGCATCATTCCGAATCACAGCAACTGCAGTTGTGCTTGAGTTCAACCATGCAGCAAAGATGGTGAAGAAAGTCAAGCTGGTTGGTCATCCATGTAAAATTTTCAAGAAGACTGCACTTATTATGAATATGTTTACTTCAGATCTTGAAGTAGCTAGGTTTGAAGGTGCTGCTGTTCGAACTGTCAGTGGGATCCGAGGGCAGGTGAAAAAGGTAGGGCTGGTAGTGAAGAAGCTTATATTCATTCACTGTTATATTGTTTCATGCCCCTAATTGTATCTTTCATCTTATACTATTCAAAATCCTGTCTGAAGTTATCTCCAACTGTTTTTAAACTAACCAGGCTGCAAAAGATGAGATTGGCAATCAACCCACAAAGAAGGGAGGGGCACCAAGAGAAGGGATTGCTCGGTGCACCTTTGAGGACAGAATTTTGATGAGTGACATTGTTTTCCTGCGGGCATGGACTCAAGTTGAAGCTCCTCGCTTTTATAACCCACTGACAACTGCCTTGCAACCTCGTAATAAGACCTGGCAAGGGATGAAAACTGTGGCTGAATTGAGGAGGGAACACAATCTTCCCATTCCTGTCAATAAGGATTCACTTTACAAGGTAATCTATGATGGTGGATGTAGTCTGGGCCCCTAGTTGCTCCCCCCACCACCTTTCTTTCCTCCTGAAAATGCCGGAAATGGGATTTGTATTTTAATATTGTTAATAAACAATGTTTTATGTGTTTTAACAGCCAATTGAAAGGACGCCAAAGAAGTTCAATCCATTGGTAATTCCCAAGTCATTACAAGCAACTCTTCCATTCGAATCCAAACCCAAGGACATACCCAAGGGACGGGCCACACTTGAAAGGAGAAGAGCTGTTGTTATGGAGCCTAATGAACGTAAAGTTCATGCTCTTGTTCAACAACTTCGATTGATTACAAATGATAAGGTATGCACTTGAACAATATCCTGAATTTCATAATGACTTGAATAATTGATGTTCAAGTCTTTGAAAATGAATATTGTGGAGTTCAATTGAAAGATTGTTTCTTAAGCGGTCAAAGTTACTGTTGCCATTGGCCAGTTTTTTTTTTTTTAAAATATTTCTTGGACTTACTAGCCTGGCCTTAGAGTGAATAGAATTATCTTTTATTTCTAGACCTGCACTGATTACTTGTATGTGGTGTTGCTTTATATTTTAAACTCGGTTGTCAGAAATGAGCATGAATCCCACAATAATTGCATTTATCATTATACTTGGAAATTAAAGAAGGGCAAGGTTATGAAGAAATACATGCATACAAATTGCTAAGCCTCATCTGCAAACTAGTTCAGGCTTTCCATGTTTCCTACCAAAATGAAATGAGAAATGGATTTATGTTCCCGCACTGTAACTAGTTTGCATCATTCTAGCTCTAGCCTGCATGTTTATATGCATTTTGTCCTGTCTGTTCTCATTGCTGAGTGATTTTTAGTGTGGAAGTGCTAAATTCTCCAACAAAATGTGGCATTACAGATGAGGAAGCGAAAGCTTAAGAAAGACCAGGAAAGAAACAAACTTGAAGCAGAGAAAGCCAAGGATGAGGAGCTGTCTAGAAAGCGCAAGAGGGAAGAAAGAAGGGAAAGGTACCGGGTGCAAGAAAAATTGAAGAAGAAAGCTAGGAGAAATTCAGATGCCTGAGGTTCTTGAACAACGTTGTTTCGATTTCCCGTGGTCTTTCCATCCCCTGGGCACTGAAAATCAGGTGCACAGATTAGATCTCAGAGTGAGCAACTGTGTCGTTGACAAAATGATATACAAGCTCTCATTGGACCTTATCTAGTGATTGTTCAAGCCCCATCAACCTGAATCAATTTTTTCTGACCTATAAGCTATTTCCAGCATTGCACCAGCAGCTGTGTCCTCGTGAATGCTGCAACGAGTTGCTGTTTTGTGCGTTTTGAGTGTTGTATTGATGGTATTTGATATTAATGTGGGATTTGAATATATGAGGAAAGTTGAAAAAGTTTTGTTGTAATTAGATACCTTTTGCATACAAAATTAATTAAATTGTTGACAAAGAAAGACATTCCAATTGAGGTCCATCTATAATTTTAGAGAGGCTGTTGCCTGGAATAATGAGAGTACAATTTTTTGCTTTTTTTTTTTTTTTTTATCAACTAAAGCTCAATTTTATTTTTAATAAATGAATCAATCTATATAATTGAACAAGTATTAAAAATAATATTTATTATATTTATATGTAATATCTAATTCTTTAATGTCTCCTTGTCAAGGTTTTTTAGCATGTGTATATTTGAAGTGATTATATTTTTTATTTAAAAAACTGTTATTGAGTTATATATGAATATAATTTTAATTGTTTTTATAAAAAATGAAAAAATAAATACTTTTTTTTTATGGTTGAGTAATTTAGAAACATTTTACTTTAAATATTTTTAGTAATTCTTGAAAAAATATTGTATTCTTATATAATACAAGAGCAATTTGGGAACGAAAAATATACTTTAATATCATAGAGGGATATTTTGAAAACTTGTTCAATTAAATTAGAGATGATAGTAAGTATTTATAGGTTAGGTTTTTTTATATACATATGTTATTTATTAGGTAAATAACTTGATATTTATATTCTATTTATTAGATTTTGGAATATTCATTTTATAACTATTATATATTATTAGAAAAACAAAATAGTAATATATGTACATGTGTGTGTCACTGTTAAGATACATTTATATTATATTAAATTAAAAATATATATTTGTATTTGTATTTATATATCTATATCTATATAATATAATTTTTTAAATTAGATTTGAGCTAAGATTCAGATTAGATTTAATAATATTCATATTATATTCATTGCAAAATGGGTAAGGTAAATATATATAAAAAATTCACTCATTCAAGGTGATTTGAATTAGTATTCAAATTAAATTACCATTCCTGAATTAAAGTACAAAATAGCTTATTTACCACTCTTTTTTTTTTAAATGATTGCCTTGTATTAATATTTTAAATAGTTGATCTAAGTTAGAAAATGAAAACTAAATTTTAATAGATATTTATCAACAAAAAAAAATTAACCAAATTTTATTATTATTATGTTTTTCTTTTTCAAAAGATGAAAAAAAAAGAGTATTTTTGACTGACTAACAAAATGCCTTCAAAGGCAGTCAAAACTTTACTCTTTCTTAAACAAACAAACAAAAAAAAAAAGTTTTTACCCAAAATCTAATATGGTTTCATAATTAATTAATTTGTCCCTATATTTTTAAATATATTTGTAAATTGATCGTTTTTACCCATTTCATGTGATTTTAATTTAATTTATTTTTATAAGAACAAAAAAAATTAAAAATTAAAAAGATAATATGGAAATATTAATATGAAAATATATATTGTTTTGGAAAAAAATTATTATATTAAACATGGTTACAATAGTAAAGGGATGAATCAATCACTTTTAAGCCTAAAGGGATTATATAATTTATGTCACAAAACTAGAGGGACTAATTTATAACTTACTCCACGACCAACCGCCTCCGTTGCCTATAAAGCCAAGCCATCGCCCGCCAAATTAGACTACTAATATCTTTCACTTCCCAAAGAAATTCAAAGCACTCTCTCTATCTCTGCTTGGTAATCTTTTCTTCTTGTCTAAGGTTTGCTTTTCTTGCTTTTCTTTAGGGTTTTCTTGTTATTGTTAGGTTTGATTTTCTTTTCTCTGTTTGCTTATTATTATTGCTGTTGATTTCTTGCAAAGTAAGTAATAAACATGACTGCAACACTAATAACAAGGAGAGATCATCATCGCCCTAGGGCAGTGCCTAATCTTCACAATCCAGTTCTTGATTCTGAAAAGAGATCAAGAACAAGTTACATGGCACAGCAGCAACAAGGTGGAGACTATTATCATCGTATTCAACTAGGGCTTCAAGCCAAGAAACCGAGGGTCGATCGTTTTAATAATAATGGGGCTGTCAATTTCGGTCCAAAGATTCAATCTTTTCCGCAGTTTGAGGGAAAGAAAGTGGAGATTAATTATGGGGTTTCTGGCTTCGATGCTAGGGTTCACGCCCGGAAGCCAGAGTTGAGTAATAATGGGGTTTTGACACCGAGGTTCCGGCCTTCACCACAACTTCAGGATCAGAAAGTAGAGGCGAATAATCGTTTCTTTATACCAAATTTGCAAGCTGGGAAGCCTGAGGGTAATAATTTTGTGGTTTCAAGGCCGTATCCTCGATTTTCGCAGCAATTTCAAGGCAAGAAGCCAGGGTTTTATAATGGGTTTTCAGTGCCAAATTATCAAGTTTCTCGACATTTCCAAGACAGTAGTTTGAAGGTTGATAATGGGGTTTTCAATCCAAATCATCCGTCTATGCAGCAGGATCAAGAGAAGAAGTCAGAGTTTAACAAGGGGGGTTCTATGCCGAACCTTAATTTATATAGTTCAAAGTCACTAGGAGGCCCTTTGTATTCAATGCCAAATCCTGCCATTGTAAAGCCCATGTTGAATCAAAATGTAACTAACATGTGTTTGCTGAATTCACAATCACATAGTTCTCTTGCGTCTTCTGGTTTGTTAACAAACTCTTCTTTTGTGCTTTCTAATTCTTTGAATGATGATGTTAAAAATATGTATATTAATTCAGCTCCACTGCATTCTGTTTTCTTAACAAATTCAGTGTTGTGTAATAATGCAGTTAATAAAAATGGGGGTTTCACTCCAAATCCCCCAGTTATGCAGCTTAATTTGGTGAATCGGAGAGCTACAAACATGCCTTTGAATTCACAGGCTCAAGTAGCCTCTTGCTATTCTGATTTGCTAACCACTTTGGTTGGCAATGGAATAGTTTCTTTGGCTAAACATGAAGTCCAAAGTAATAATGCAAAT
The DNA here is from genome assembly GCA_015708895.1 of Populus ilicifolia. NCBI lineage: Eukaryota > Viridiplantae > Streptophyta > Magnoliopsida > Malpighiales > Salicaceae > Populus > Populus ilicifolia. The sequence goes on from SRLM01000352.1 coordinate 411,395, forward strand.
AGTTGCGAATTCAATTGTGCACCAAAGTTGCTGGAAACCAGTAACCAACTTGTGGCTAATGGATGTCCTGGTTTGAGAAATTCACTCATGAGTTCCTTGATTAAAAAGGAAGATGATTTTAGGGGTGTTGTTGTATTTGATGCAAACCAACTTAAGGTGAGGCATGAATCTGTGATTAGATCCCTGTATGCCGATATGCCAAGACAATGCTCCACATGTGGAATCAGATTCAAGTTCCAAGAAGATCATAGCAAGCATATGGATTGGCATGTGATTAAAAACCGGAAAATCAAGATATCTAAGCAGAGAAGCATTTCTCGTATGTGGTTGGATGGTGTAGATATGTGGCTGGCTGCCAGGGCAGGTGTTGCTGCAGTTCCTGGATTTGCAAAAGCTGATGCTCCTGTAGAGAAGGAAAAAGAAGAAGATTGGATAAGTTCCACTGATGAAAACAAAGTATGTGCCTTGTGTCGAGAACCATTTGAAGAATTCTACAGCCACGAGGCTGATGACTGGATATTCAGAGGAGCTGTCTACCTGAACGCGGAAAAGAAATCAGCAGCTGAAAGCATGGATAGGAGTCGACTAGGTCCTGCTGTGCATGCCAAGTGCAGGCCAGCGTCCAAGTAGTAGTCAAATTTGTGTTATACAATTTGTGAACTCCATTCTATCTTGATGTATTAACCATATGCTAGTCAAGGTCAAGCAAATATTGTACATGTTACTCTCTTCAGTGGAGTAAACATGCGCAAATATTCTGTTAATATATCATTGTAATGACAAATTCTCTTAATAAAATTCATCAACTTTTGTGTCAAATTTTATCCTTGCATCAGTGTTATATTTTTTCTAAATTTATATTTTTACATTTCAACAATGGCATTTCAATGTCAAGGCAGGTTAAATTATTGTTATATTCAGCACATTGACAACAGTAAGCAGTACAAACTACAAAAACACCCACAATTACTGGAATTATTAAGCACATGAACTGTAAAAGAAGTATTGAATGAAACGTATCCATGTGCATATATTAGATTGTCTTATTTCAACTTGAGATTTGAAGAGTAATAGTTTTAAGGACAAAACAGGAGTAAAAAGTTGGCTAAACACTTGAATACATTCTATTAAAAACGAAAAACGAGGAGAGCTTCAAATACGGGAGACTCGTCTAGGTCTTAAGGAAAAGCATCTCAATAAATGGTAGTAGCTCAAAAAATCTTCATTCGTACAAATGGATATCACTAGTTGCCTTCAAGTATCAACACATCTTCAAATAGACCTGTTCCTCCAATCCTGAATAACATGTAAAATACCGGCTAGCTGCTCCAGTTGACCCGATTCTCAGCCTTGAATAAAGAATCCTTGGCTGCACAATCCTTTGAAGATCTGTTCTAGAAAGCTGCGTGAAATCAAAGTCGACCAAACCTTGTTTCAGATTAGGCCAGATTGAAGAAGGGGAAGCTCTCTCATGTTTATCAAATCACCATGAGTTCTGTTTGCTTCAACAAAAAAATCGCTAACTACAGTGTAGAACTAGTTTACATGAAAGGATATCAGTGATGGCGCATATAGGATAACAAATGACTCAAAATGGTGATGAAGAAAAATCAAGTACAACGTGAAGTCCAGCGAAGATAATGACAAAACCATCTGAAATCATTTTATTTCATCTTCGTTTTTTTTCCCGTTTCCCCTGAACTAGTGAAGCAGGGTTCAACATCTATTTTAACATCTATCTCACAAGCAAATTTGATCATGGCACAATCTTGTGTCTGCGGCGAGGAATTTCTCGTCTAACGTACATTTTCTTGATCTCATCCAGTGGGCGGCTGGACTCATCAGGCAAGCTCACAAACTTCCAGCCACCACCCCCACGCCTCTCATTTTTCCCCAGTTTTCTCCTCTGTGAACTTCCAACCCTCAAAAGGACGCCGCTGCTATACTTGTGGCATTTCACCTGTCCTGCCATCTTCACAAAGGAAAACCATATATCATATGGATAATCTGCATGGATTTAATGAAACTTTTAGTTGCTTTCCAACAAAAAATTGAATAACATGCTTGCAATTTGATGAGCAGGCATACGGAAAGGAATAAATCCAATGGATTGCCTATGCCAATCCTTAAAGCTAACACCAATGCTGATACCATTTGCATCCGTGAGTAGTTTGGATGAGTCAACTGCATTAAGGAAAATAGATTCATCCTCTCCCTAAAGATTCCTTGGTAGCTCTTCTACCATGCTGCTTGCTGCAGGAATCTTTCTCTCTCTCTCTGATATAAGTGGACAAACCGCTCTCCCTGATATTTGCTTTGTCAACAAGACCAAACTATCCAAAGTTTCTGAAAATCCTTAGTCTCAAAGATTAGACAGCAGCTAAAAAAGATAAATGATGAAATCAACAGGGATATGAGTCCATAAACTTCCCGAGTGATAGCTATCCTTTTACCAATGCCATATTGCTTTTGAGTTACCACCTTCTCTAGTCAGCGTGACTTTCATTTCCAATTTCATACCCAGGGGCCAGAGTACATCAGACCTTGCTCTCACCCCAATCTACACGCGCACGCACATGCATGCATAACAGCAATTTGTTGTGCAGTTCTACTCTTTTTTTTTTCCTGATTAAAAGCAAGAACCACATGGGACATACTTTTATTTTGTTGAAGTTCATTTTCTGAACATATTCTTGATAAAGCATCTCATCCTCCTTGGATATCTCATAGTGGACTCCATCTAGATCTTTGATGGTACCATAACAGCCCTCTGGCATCACTTTGAAATCAGGCTTACAGGGAAGCTATATGAAAGTCTCGGTCATGAGAACTGAAAAATCTGCAAAAGAATAGTTAGACTTCTATGAGCCATACAAGTCTATTGCGTTAGCAGACATGGTTTGTTTGATACCTGACATGCATCCATTCATTCAGTCCAAATCACATATCTGTACCTTGATCACTGCCTGTGGGTGTATAATGTCAACTATACTACGAATGAGAATGGTTACTTATATACAAAGCAAACACGGTTTATAAGAAAGGAAAGTCATGACATATAAGAAAGAAATCTGATAGTTTTATTTCAAACAAAGAGTTGCAGGAAATAAGAAACAAGTCTCCAGCGAATCACTCCCATAATTGAATCAAACCAATTACAAAGAGGTTTTCATTACAGCATAACCCACTGGAACTACTAATTTTCAATAAATAGTTTTACAATTAACAGTGACTAAATAACTAGACTTTTAACTGCTAATGCTAATCACTGACATATAAGAACAATATCAGTTATTACTGCCACTGGGATGATAATCCAATAAGATTGAATCAATTATTGGATACCAACTGCCCTCTCTTTCCAACACAAGTGGCTGGAACTTTAGCTTGTACAGAGTACTTCACTCCGCTGGAATTTGACTCAGCAAAATCCTTAGCTTTATCACCCCTGTTCCCATTGTTAGACTCAATCGATTCTCTCTGTTTAGTTCTGCTTCGAGTGCTGCTGTTTTGATCACCAGAATTTGCATCATTGTATCCATGGACAAACATAAAATAAATCCATGCACAGTATAGAGACACCATGTTCTATCCACATAAGTAGGCACCATGATCAATCGCGAGCACACAAGTTTGTTTCCATATGAAGCCCATGCTCACATGCATCCAACACATATCACACAGGTATAGCCAATAACATAATATAACTTTCTGTGGATGTAATGTTACATCATCGACAAACAAATATACATGCACATGCACAAGCACAGCATAGGGACATTATGCACTTTCTACCATAAGTAGGCATCCATGATCACCACAACTCAAAAAACCTCACATAGTCCCTCACCATCATTAACCAGTAACACCTCAAAAGAGAGGCACTAGCTGTGAGGGACAAGTTTTCTCCCAGGATGCTATCACCAGCAGAAAGAAGGAAAGCAGTGCATTTCTTTACTGAAAATGAAGGAAGTTGATCAAAATCCCTCTTGGTGCAGCATAAACTGATGTTATTCTGGAACTTAACTTTCTTATTAACGATGCTGAGGGACAAGTTTTCTCTCTAGAAGCTATCACCAGAAGAAAAAAGGAAAGCAGTGCATTTCTTTACTCAAAATGAGGGAAGTTGATCAAAATCCCTCTTGGTGCAGCATAAACTGAAGTTATTCTGGAACTTAATATTTCTTACATTAACGACACTCAAATGAAGATGAACAAGGACAAAAGATCATTGCATATCCAAGCAACAATCCTCTATACACAAGGTAGACTTTTCAAAGCTAAAGACAGCAAGGCAATAACTATAATTCCTTTCTGCAGAACAAGACAACTGGGACTGATTCAAGTCTTTAATCATCAGATACTCATCGACCAAAAACATTTGTGCTAACCAGAAAGATCCAGTTTTAATTCAAGTGTACTATTATATTTACTCCTGACCAAGTAAGACATGTGAGATATACAAAACATATCCAGACCAGTAAATTGAAGCAAGACCTACTAGGTTGGAACATATAGTTTTAATGGAAGAAAGAGTTAACATGGAACGCATGAAATCATAAAAAAAAGAAGAAGCAATAATAACTTGTGACTATTTCTTTGGTTGGTTTTTTTTGTAAAGGAGTGATGCCTAGAGATCTATAGTCTAGGTCTTTGTTATGGGCAAATTCTAGCTCGGGTTCAAGACGGTAAAACAGAGATAATTAATATACCCAAGTCCATCATCATCTCACACTTTCAATAATTAGCCAAAACATGGAAATAGATCAGACATTCGAAACAGTCGAGTATATTCCCAACAATCTATATCTTACTCTGGGAAGTTATCAAGCAAGAGTTTGGTAGAAACCTCCAAAGGATGACCAGTCTTCTTCTCATCTTTCTCCTCAATCTATTTCAACGAAAGAATTGCCTGCACCCTTTGCCTCATAATACTGTAATCCTTAGCAAGCTTGTCAACAGTGTAAACTTCAGGAATCTCCTTATGCAACCGATACATCTCTGACTTCTCCGAGTCCTTCAAGTAAGAACCTCTTGCACCAGGCTCCCTTATTTGCTTAATCAACACACTAAGTTCGTCAATCCTCCTATCCCATCCTTTCAAAATGGCCTCACTCTTTACATTCTCAGCCTCCAATTCATGTATCCTATCTTCAATCTCTTGCAAATCATAGGCCGAAGCATATTAAGACGCATCTATTGTTCTTCCATCTCCATCATCTTTCCCCCTATCAGTACTAGAACTAGTAGTCCTTTGACTGACCGATGCCACTCCATCAAAATGATCCTTAGTCAATCCAGTTGACCATCAATCCCATTTGTTAATGCAACCACTTTGGCATTTTCAGAAGTCATCAGTAGCGAACGTGATAATTAGAGGTGTCAACTAGGTTTGTGAAAAGGTGAATATCCAAGAAGATTAAAGATGTATTTAATGGCCTCGTTCAAAATATTTAAACCAAATCACACGTTAAGATGAGTTCAAGAAATAATCATGGTTTAATCAATATAACTCGCACAAAAAAAAATAAAATTGGGAAAGCCTAATAGCTTGCAAATTAGACAAGAAATCTTGATAGCTTACAAATTAAACTTACAAATTAGACTAGGAGAAGTGGTCTCGAATATTTTTTTTTATGCGTAATTTTATGTAAATAAATATAACTTTTTATCCCGTTAGATACAATTAAACTTTTATAAAAAAAATTTAAAAATCTTGTTTGCTATAAAATTAAAATTTTATAACAATTAAAGTTCACAAAGATCTCATAATAAATTCTAAAAGCTCATTAAGGTCTCATGATAAATACTAAAAACTATTATATAAAAATTATATTATTTTTTTAGGATTTATTTTGTTATTTTATTTGGAATTTTTTTATTATTTAGAATATTTTATTTAGTATAAATAAAGTTATTTGGCTTCTATTTAAAATCATTGTTTATCATTCAAAAATAATATTTTGTGTGTAAAGAGATTACTCATCCTCTTGCTTCATTAAACTTTTTAATTTTTATTAAAGATTAATTATATTTTTGTGATGTTCCTAGGCAAAAATTATTTATTTGTACTTTAATGAAAAAATATATTCTCATTTGTATTGTAATATATTTAATATCAATAGTTTTTTTTTTTTACTCTTCCATTTGGAGATACCTTTGCCTATACTAATTGAAGTTTTTCATTTAATAACTTTATTTGGTTTAATTTTTTTTATTAATTTAATTTTAGTTCTTTAAATTGTAAATCTCAAGATTCTTGCCCTCCAATTTTTTTATAGACAAACCAACATGGGAAAGAATAATTCTTAAGCTAGTATAACTAAAAAAATAATTCATAAAACTAGCACATAACTAACAAATTTGGACCAAGCTTCCCCAACCATTTAATTATATAGATCTAATTGTCATAAAAAAATAAAAACAAAATAATCCAAAAACTGAAAAATAAATGACATGGCTAAAAAAGTAAAAGATGAGAGAGAAAAAAATAGTTGAACAAAGATTGGACAAACTTCAATAAAGTCCTCTAACTATATAGATAGTCTAGATTGAGATCCAAAATAATTTTTCATTTCTTAGTTGAGTCCCCCAAGCCTTAAAAGTTATCAATTTAGTATTTGCAATCATATTTATATGTGATTGCATCTATTTTTTTTACCCTTTTTTGTCTTATTTAATTATAAGTTTAAGATATAACTTTATTATATATTTAGAATTTTCAATCAACTTATAAGTTATGCTTATTTATAATTTTTTTCTTATGTTTAAGTAAAATAAAAAAATATTTTTTTATTTTTTATCTATTAAGTTAGCTTAATTTATTGATTTTTGCTTGGATCAATCACATGTTTTATTTAATTAAATTTCTTATTTATTTTAAACATTATAATTTTTAGGTTTTCAAATCAGCTTATTAAACTAGATCAGGTTTGATAACTACCGATCTTTTGTGTATAAAAGTTAATGTTTTTTTATTAAAATTTGTGAGGTTTTTGAAATAAAAAAACTTTTGGAAACCAATTGAGATTAAAAAAAAAAACCCTATAGGGACTCAATCAAGAAAACGTCCATAGTTAGAAGACTTGTTTGGGGTTCGCCCTAAAAAAATTGGATCCAGGTCAAAAAAAGGGAAGGGCTCAGTTGACCCGGAAATAACAAAGATAAATCGGGTCGGGTTGAGTGTCTTAAAAAAGGTAAGTCTTTTAGGCTACGCTTTATCCGCCAACAACAACAACCACAGTTAGAATCAGAGGGAGTTTTCTACTTGAGTGACCTGAGAAAAAAAAAGAAAAAAAATAAAGGTTCTGATTTAGGGTTTCTCATCAAGAAAGCTCTCTCCTTTTTTACACCAAATCGATCCATTTCTAAAAAGGATTTGATTTTTATGTGTTTTTTCTTGTGGGGGCTGCTTGGAACACTAGAATTTATTACATGGGTTCGTCATTTTCAGGTGGGTCACTTTTATTTTCTGTTTATTTCCTCAAGGTTGTGAACTTTGTGTTTGGTTTCTGAGAGAATACAAGTCGGGGTCTTAGATTTTGCTTTCTTGTGGTTTATAGGACTGTTTTTAGCTTGATTTAGTGTGTGGTTGTTTTTTTTTTTTTTGGGTTAAGAAATGTTTGATTCGTCTCTTTGGTAGCTGAGAAAATTGAAATAAAAAAGTACAGGAGTTATTGACCCTTGAGTTCCTTTTTTATTTTTTAAATAATCTTGATGGTTTTTTCTTATTTTTTTAGGATAAGAACTTGTGGGTTGTTAAGCCTTTTTTCATTTTAACTAATATTTTTTTAAAAAGTAATTTAGACCATAGAAGTGGAAATCTTAGCTTTGATCTTGCATTTGTTTCAGCAAAGGCTTACGTAGCTGAGGCGGTGAAATTGTCTAGCTGAATCTAAAAGACATTTTCATTTTTTGGCAATTAAAATCTGATGGTATTGTTTAGCTGAAGTAACGAGTTTGCTCACGTGTGTTGAATAATTGAAAATATAGTATGTACTAGGACCGGTAGTGTAATGAAATACATTATGTACTGGAACCAATCGTGTAGAATAAGTTTGATTCCATGTATAACAAACCTAAAATTTAGATTGTGACGTTAAATGCTCTGTAGATATAATAAGTTTGTGGTTGAAGCCTAAGATCATTACTTTGGTATTGAACTGAGCAAATAAGGGATTCTTTTAATTGCACAATTTAGGAGATTTATGCTTCCTTAGCAAGCTAATAATTGTCATAATTTAGTATGGTTGGAGTAGGTTGGTATGTTTCTGATTTTTTTTAGTCTCAAGCTACTCAGCATATGGAAAAAACATGCATCCAGCTTGGTTGCTCCTTAATATGCAGTGTTATGTGTGGAGTGTGCCCTTATCTAGTCTTAATTGTTTGGCGTTATTTTTAATTTATTCTGTTCAATCTTGTACTTTGTACAGGTATTCTTGCTTGCTGCGTCATCATGAACAAGTTTAGGGCTATGATTTAGTGCTGTAGGGTTTTCCTTTTCCAAAATTCAATGGTGCCAGAAGGCTAGTGAAATATGGAGGGTTTCCAGACTATCAGTTGTCTAAAGGGTAAGCCATTATAAGTAGATGAATTCTTCAAATTTTCTTTCTATGGAGAAAGATGAGTGTGTTGATGCTGATAGCTGCCTGCTGACTGGTTGCAGGTTTGCTAGGCCATCAGTTCTTGTTATTTATTGTTTGGTTATCCAGTTTCCAAGTAGCTGTGGCATTGCAGAACCTGCTTGAGCCTAATCATGTTTCTTCTACATCTGAGCTAGGCGCTCCACCTATTTCTGGACTTTTTGGACCTATTGAAATATCACCTTCTGTCTTCCCACGCTATCCTTATCCTGGTGAGAATTTAGCTCCTATGTACCCAACTTTTCCCACCACATATGAGCCAAATTTAACCGGGAAATGCCCTGTAAATTTCACTGCTATGTCAGATGTCATAGACAGAACTGCATCTGATTGCTCTCAACCCTTGGCAGCTCTTGTAGGAAATGTAATATGCTGTCCACAGCTTGGTAGTTTGCTCCACATTTTCCAGGGTTATTTCAGTGGCAACTCTGATAAGTTGGTTGTGCAGAATGCAGTGGCTGATGATTGTTTTTCAGATATCATTAGTATACTAGCAAGCAGAGGGGCGAATATCACTATACCTACACTTTGCTCTGTTAAATCGTTAAATCTTACTGGTGGGTTGTGTCCTGTGAAGGATGTCCTTAACTTTGAGAAAATAGTAAATACTAGCAAATTACTGGAAGCCTGCAGTACTGTCGATCCTCTTAAAGAGTGTTGTAGACCAATTTGCCAATCTGCAATCATGGAAGCTGCTCTTGAGATTTCCGGGACACAATTGACAATCAATGATAATAAAGATTTGGTGACTGTGCCTAATCATAATGATCCTCTTAGTGATTGTAAAGGGGTGGTATTTTCATATATCTCTAGGAAGCTATCAGCAGATGGTGCAAATAGTGCATTCCGGATATTATCTGCCTGCAAAGTTAACAAGGGTACAGTAGTAATGATTTTCCTTCTTTATGAACTCTTCCTCAGTTTTTGCTGGACTGAATTTCATGAATGCAATGCTAATGACACATCAATAAATTTCCTGTGCATATACTGCATCTTCTGTGAGGTTCTCCTGTGTTTTAGAACTTTTCATGATGGAATGGTGTGATAATTGAAGAGAGGACAAAAGTGTAGGCAATCTGTTATGAGTCTAGATCATTTGTTCAGCAAATGATGCTGCTTTTGAATTCATCTAGACGCTTTGTGTTAATTTGAATTACTCACCAACTTAGATTATGAAATAAAGACAGTTTCCAGCTTATATGTCCAGCTAATCATGGTGGTGGATAGAATCATGGTAGCTATATTGTTCTATAGTTGTTCCCAAACTTAATTGGTCTTATTGATTTTCTTTCTTTTAATGCACGAATTTCTGTGCACATAGCTTTATCATGAATTTGTGGAACTCAAGAAGGATCCGTTATTTATTTATTTTTTGTTTATTCTTTCGGTTATTTTACCTTTGCTGCCTTTGTTGACTCAATGTTTCATGCGCAGCTTGTCCTTTGAACTTCACACAGCCATTAGAAGTTATTAAAGCATGTCGCAATTTAGCTGCTCCCAATCCCTCCTGCTGCAGCTCATTAAATACATACATTGCTGGGATTCAAAATCAAATGTTAATTACAAACAAACAGGCGATAATCTGTGCAACAGTTTTGGGGTCCAAGCTACGACAAGGCGGGGTCATGACAAATGTTTATGAGCTTTGTGACATTGACTTGAAAGATTTTAGCATACAAGGTTTATTTCCTCAGTTTGATAGCAGTCTTTCAAAATTTTCACTCCATTTCATCCTTTATTCCATCTGATATCTATTACTTCTTTTTTTGTGGATTGCGTGTTGGTGGATGCCAAGCAGCATATGGACAACAAGGTTTGCTTCTCTCTCCCTCTCAACAATAGAGCTCATATACTGCTATTACATTTTTAGATTAAATTAAGATTTCTTGGATACATACGGATTCCCAGTGCTAAAAGTGAATGGGATGTAGGGCATGATTTGTATATTGAATGAAAATCTCCCACCCAAACCTGGCAGTTGGCTTCCTGGAAGTTGTGGGTTTTATTTGTGTATTTAGGATATTTGATGAAAACTTCTGGGTTGTGATCTAACTGAGGCCTGGTGAGAAGATGGGTGTCGTGTTTTGCAATTTGCTTGAGAATGGAAATAAGGTTTTGTTCATTTGACCACATAACAGAAAGTGCTTCTTAGAGTTTGAAATGTAACTGCTCTCCTTTGCAGCCTGGAAAGAAATCAATATTGTTGTTGTTGTTGTTGTTTATAAATTTTTCTTTTTGATTTAATTTTAGGGTGTCTACTTCGAAGCTTGCCTGCCGATGTTATATTAGACAATTCGACAGGGTTCAGCTTTACATGTGACTTGACCGACAACATTGAAGCTCCATGGCCATCATCATCCTCTGTGTCATCCGTGTCTCTTTGTGCCCCAGGTAATGTTAAACTTGTCAAGAAAGAACCAAACCTTTTCTTTATATTTCCAAAAGAGCATGAACAATTTGATATTTCATCTGGAAAACACACACACACACACACACACACACGTATATGCTGCTTGTTCTGAAGTTCTTGTTCTAACAGCTCCTGCCTTAATCTTGCAGAGATGTCCTTGCCTGCCTTGCCTACATCACAGATCAGAAACCCTGGTGCGTACCTTTGCCCCAAGCAATTCCTAACCGATCAGCTTAGCCTCGTTCTGCTACTTGTTTGTTTGACAATGTCACAATAAAAACACACACAGGCGCGCACATTAGTAGTTGATTGTTTTCACTCTGAGTGAACAAAGGCATTTTTAATAGCATGCTGATTGCTGAATCATGTATTAGTTAGCCAGCCATAGTATAAGATCATTCATCATAAAGATTCAGCTTTGAATGTAATAGTGCTTGTTCTTGAACACAGCAGTTTCTTTCTTCTTTCCGTTCTCCCTTCGTTTCTGACATCTGTATTAATGCTTCGGCGCAGGCAATCGTGGTGGTGAGTTGGAGCTGCTGGTACCCATTTTTTCATTTTTTATTTTCAGTGCATTGATGTACTGAAGAGATTAGTCAAGGGCTTGAACCGGTTTGAAATAGGTGGTGGTGTCTCTGGAAATTTGGCCTTGCGTGGGGATTTTTACTTGTATATGTTGATGAGCAGCCTTCTTCATGTATAGTAGCTTTTCATTTTTTTTTTCCTTTTATTTTTGAAGCTATTTTTGATGGTTATTGTTGAAAAAGACTTTATTGATATTTTAATGGAAAATTTTCTGTGGGTGTCATCTGTTAGGGAACCAAGCATATTTGTGTGATTATTAGACAGCAGGTCATCATCACTGGCAGCCACTATATTTGTGGCGCGTGTTTCTACGTGCATCCCATGCAAGTAGAACAAGTCACTCATTTTGCTGTTTTGCAAATAGTTGTCGGACTCGACTCTCGAGACGGAGTAAAAAGAAAAGCTTGGGCTGCTAGGTTATCGGGTATCGGGTTAAATTCTGTAAGCCCAAGTGAAAAATGATATTGTACACATTGTTTTATTTTTTTAATTTTTTTTTTGTCTTCATCTCTCACTTCAACTTAAAAGATCTAAAGTTAAAGAAAAAAAAAAAAACTTAGTAGCCCAAACATTATTTTTAGGAATAAGTAGTTGATTGACTAAATGACTATTAGAAATTTCTAGATATTATTATTTAACTAGGTAAAATGGTTTAAATTTTAAAAATTTTGATTTTTTATTTAGCTTGGGTTATAGATTAAATTGTATGAAAATTATTTTGATATAATCTTATCAATTGAGTAGGAATAGAGGAAAAAGAAAATTAAAATAGTTCTATTCTAGCTTGTAAAATTTATAATTTGGGTTATAAATTTTAAATTGATTTTTTAAATTTTATTATATAATATAAAACATGAAAATTGATCCATTGTTAATCTTATATCAATTAATAAAATAAAAATAAAAATTTAATACTAAAAAATGAAACTAAAAAAAAAAACCCTGAAGGTAAAAACTAAATGGCCAGATAAAAGAGTCAAAGACATGTCATTTAAAGAAAAAGGTAAAAAATAAATATTAAAAAAAAATGAAATTGAAAGGGAAAAAAAAGGGTTAATTAAAAAAAGTGATGAACAAGTCATTCAAAAAATTAAAAAAATATTAAAAAATAAAATTAAATAAAAATATTACATTAAAGGATGTAATTGAAAAATAAAAAAAATCAAAAAAATAAAAATAAAAATAAAAATAAAACATGTAGGGTCTATTACAACGAACCTCGTATGGGGAAGGTCACTGGCCTAGGCTGGTATTTTTTTTTTTTTTATAATGTTCGGTCAACAGCCTCTTTCTTTTTTTTTTTTTAAAAAAAAAATAGATAGATATTACTGCATGGTGAAATCAAACCCACGATCTCTAGCCACTAACCTCCGTGCTAACCAACTAATCTACTCCTTAGAGTTGTTATTAAAATGATTAAAGAACTTATATTAAACAAATTTATTATTTTAGTTATAGTTATTAATGGAGAGATAACTTGACCAATTGAATGGGTTCGGATTATATAGGTTAATAAGAGTTAACTTAAAAAAATTAAAAAAAAAATATTTGAGGTTTTAATGTCAAAAAAATAAAAAAACAATTTATATAAATAGATCCTATATATATTATAAATAATAAGCATTATTATATATAAATAATAAGCATTAAAATAATGGTTCAGTTTAAAGGATAAAAAAACTATTAAAATCATAATTATCAATATTTATTTAAAAATAATGTTAATTAAAATAAATAAAAATAAAAATTAACTCGATCAAGTTTAGATTTTGTCAAATTAATTAAATTATAAATTAACTAATGTAATTCAAGTTTAATTGAATCAATCTTTTAATATATTAAAAACAAATCTTATCCATGCTAAACTCTGATTGAATTAAATCAACCTCTTAAAGTTAGCAGGTCATTGGGAACTTGATAGCTATGATTTGGTATTCAATTAGACTAAATTAATTATTTTAGGATCCTAATTCATGCAAATAATACTAACTTCATTCTTCTTGTGTAGAAAATGTGTAACTAGTATTAAATCCATAGGAATACGATGGCAACAAAGAAGAAAATATGCAGCATTTCATCTCTTATTGCCAAATTCTAGAGTAATTAAAGCTGAAATCTCTCATTGCTATAGTCATCATCTTCTTCTCAAATCCTAGGCACCATATATGCCAGCAATGCCCAAATAAACGAGCTGAAGTCTTAAAGCTGTAAGCCTGATCATGATGATCTACAATTCTATATATATATATATATATATATATATAGGTCCTATTTTACGCAAGTAGGAAAGTATTATAAGAAAATAAAAATCATAGCTGAAAAAACAAGAACAAAATATGTACGAGGAGCACAACCGATCTCATCCATTTTATTGTCTTCTTCCCCAAACCTCGCACTGCCCTTCAACTACAACATTTCAACTACAACATCAAAACAGAAAATAACGAGCATTGGTCATGATACACATGACTTTATTACATATTAGCTATGAGTTGATAGGACGTTGATCGCATGATTCTGATCTTCAAAAGCATATCCCCATTGGATATAAGCATCCCATAGAACCGCAACAGTCTATAGGGCTGAACATGCAAAACCCACCTTTATCGATACAATTAGTTTCACCTTGGGCATACATAATGTCTGAAATGTTAGGTTGGTTGTCATTAATGTGCAACAACCATTTGCTATTGCACCAACCATGTGCACTTATCCAAGATGTCAAAGGTTGGCAGCCACCATTGTTGAAGAAGAGTTGGAGTTGGCAGCCACCTTTGTTGAAGAAAAGTCTCCATGAATGCCTATAAATAGAGGCATATGCAAGAGAGCAAAATGAGAGAAGAGAATTGTGAGAATGTGAAGAGAGTAGAGAGGAAGAGAGAGCTGCAATGGCAGCAAAGAGAGGGTTGGGAGTAGAGTAGAATGAAGTTATCATTCTCCTCCATGTATTTGTTTTGTATTCTTTCTCTATCTCTAAATATATTAACTTCTCCTGTGGATGTAGGCGATTGCCGAACCACGTTAAATATTGTGTCAGTGTGCTTGGCCTCCTATGAGCAAATATCAGTACATCACCGGTCGAATTCCCAACAATTGGTATCAGAGCACATGGTTTTAAC
>SRLM01000352.1:428345-468365 GCA_015708895.1 Populus ilicifolia
ATATGGATCAACCTTTTATGGGCTGCCCCCATGGTTAAAGGTGGAAAGCTACCTGGACTCTTGAGACTAAGAGTAGAAGACTCATGGAGAAGTAAGGCGTGGTTTCTAGGGTGAAACAGAGGGCAGGCGCAACTCCTGGATGAGTAAACTCTTAGAAGAATGATGAGCTTGTAATCATATTGAGATACTCAGATAATGATTGTCGCACTTGAAATATCCATTTGAGGGGGTGTTATAAGCCTTGATGTGAGGCTTGATCAATCATTCCGGACCGAGCATGGTTGAAGGGGAATGTTGTTCCAGAGACAAGCGTTAACACTATTCAGATGTGATGTGGCAGACCATCTAGTTATAATGATCCTTTTGTGTGAGAAAAGGTGTGCTTTGGTTACTCTGATGATTGAAAGGTTTGGCGAGTACCTATAAACTTGGCCAAAGATGCTCTCAAAATGAAAAGCTTGAAAGAGCTGCAAGATGCAAACTTGTGCTGAAGAAGAAAGAGGACAGTTGCCCCACATGAATGGCAAAGGGGGTGATTGTTAGGTTGGTTGCCATTAATGTGCAACAACCATTTGCTATTGCACCAACCATGTGCACTTATCCAAGATGTCAAAGGTTGGCAGCCACCATTGTTGAAGAAGAGTTGGAGTTGGCAGCCACCTTTGTTGAAGAAAAGCCTCCATGAATGCCTATAAATAAAGGCATATGCAAGAGAGCAAAATGAGAGAAGAGAATTGTGAGAATGTGAAGAGAGTAGAGAGGAAGAGAGAGCTGCAATGGTAGTAAGGCTGCTGCCATTGCAGCAGCTGCAATGGCAGCAAAGAGAGGGTTGAGAGTAGAGTAGAATGAAGTTATCATTCTCCTTCATGTATTTGTTTTGTATTCTTTTTCTATCTCTAAATATATTAACTTCTCCCGTGGATGTAGGCGATTGCTGAACCACGTTAAATATTATGTCAGTATGCTTGGCCTCCAATGAGCAAATATCAGTACATCACCAGTCGGATTCCCCAACATGAGAGTGGTGGAATCAGCCGCATGGCTAGGGTGGAATAAGCAAAGGCAGCCATAAATGTGAAGGCAACTATCAGCATAATCAAACCACTAACCTTCTTGCTGATCATCTCCATGCAGGATTTCTGTATTACTAGCTAGCTCTCAATCAATCACTTCTAGTGTTTGCGTGTTGCATGATACCTCGATCTCTTGAAGGGTTCGTTTTATAGTGCTGCGAAGGAGGTGACAGTACGTCAAATCATGTGCCAACAAATTTCTTACTTGTGTTTGCTCATGACGTACCTGTCAATACCACGGTTCATTTGCACATTAACAAACTCGAACATGCAAGCGTCTCTTCTCAGTTACTTACACATAAGCCTTTTGACGTGTCTAGCCCTTAGCGAGCAACAATAAAATTTACACAGCATCCAATTGATTAAGTTTGTTTTTGAAAATTTCACACAGCCAGCTCCTGTTTTTGATAATCTGGGCGACAGTTCCAAAAAGAAATCACTTATTTAATGCTAACAATAATAATTTTTCTTTTCCATTTAATTGTAGAGTGTCTAGTTCGAAGCTTGCCTGCCGATGTTTGGACAATTCGAGGGTTCAGCTTTGCATGTGACTTGACCAACAACATTGCAGCTCCATGGCCAGCATCATCTTCCGTGTCATCCTTGGCTCTCTGTGCCCATGGTAAATGTTCAACTACTCAAGAAAGAACTAAACCTTACCTGTTCTTAATTTATATTTCCGAAAGAGCACGAGCAATTTGATACTTCATCCGGAACACACACACACGCACACGTATATGCAGCTTGTTCTCAAGTTCTTGTTCTAACAGCTCCTGCCTAAATCTTGCAGCGATGTCCTTGTCTGCCTTGCCGACATCAAAAATCAAAAACACTGGTGGGCGCCTTTGTACCATGCAAGTCGTTACCTATCAGCTTAACCTTGTTCTGCTGCTTTTTTCCTTAACAATGCCACAATTATAAACACACACGCACATCAGTAATTGATTGTTTTGACTGTGAGCGAACAAAGGCATTTGTAATGGCATTCTGATTGCTGGATCATACAGTACTTAGCCAGCCATTGTATAAGATCATTCACCATAAAGACTTAGCTTTAAACTGTTTTTTTTTTTCCGATTAAAATCTTTTTCTTGTAAAAACAATAAGTAACAATTATTAGCGTGGTTTTTAGCAACAAGAATTGTGAATTTAAAGTTTGAAATGTGCTTAATAAAATTGAAGTTTCTATATATGTAGTAATATCATCAAAATGGTGGTCCAATGTTTTATTTATAAAAAGGAATGGTTCGATGATATTTTTAATAAACACAAGTTAAATCAGGTTAATTCATCTATTATATAAAATCATAGCTCTTATTGGATTAAACATTCTTGTTTTCTAAGTTAATTTTTTTAATAGAAGGATTTACTATCTTAAAAATATGAGATAGGGTAATAATCAAAATGTAAATAAAAATAATAATACAAACAAAAAATACCCAAAAAAAGGAGGGAAATTTTGAAATAAATAAAGATAAAGGAAAAAAAGGCAAGGTGTTTCATGGCCTGATAACAAACTCGGGCTCAAATATGCATGAGATAAAATATTTCTCCTCTGATAAGGGCAGATAATATCTTTTTTTTATTAAAAAAAAATGATGCATTGTTTATTGGAGCAAACAACATGTCACTTATAAATCTATTTTTTTTTTAAATTAACGTGGGTGCCCGGGTCAGTTTGTGTGCATCACGATTAATTCTACAGGCCCTGAAGTTAACAACCATGTAAGTCTCTAATGACCATCATATGAACAACTAAGAACTCGAACCTAAGACCACAGAAAGAGCAAACCTCTTGATTTCAAGTTTTTACTACTTGGTCACCGCCTGAATAATTACTTATAAACCTAAAATTTGATCATATATGTAGTGGTAAAAAAACAAGAGAGTTGGGAGTTTGACTAAAAAATTAATTTAATGTATTTTTATTAAAAAAACCCCTCAAATAAATACCATATAAACATGCTTAAACCATTAATAAGCTCTAAAACACCCTAAACCACCCAAAAAACTAAGAATTAACTGGAAAAAAAACTCAATCCATATTTTTTAATATGTTTAGAGAAAAAAACCATCATTATAAAACTCATGTTATTGAATAAGACACCCTAAATCACCCTAAACCTCTTGATTCCAAGTTTTTACCACTTGGTCACCGCCTGAATAGTTGCTTATAAACCTAAAATTTGATCATATATGTAGTGATAAAAAATCAAGAGAGTTGGGAGTTTGACTAAAAAATTAATTTAATGTATTTTTATTAAAAAAAACCTCAAATAAATACCATATAAACATGCTTAAATCATTAATAAGCTCTAAAACACCCTAAACCATCCAAAAAACTAAGAATTAACTGGAAAAAAAACTCAATCCATATTTTTTAATATGTTTAGAGAAAAAAACCATCATTATAAAACTCATGTTATTGAATAAGACACCCTAAATCACCCTAAACCTCTTGATTCCAAGTTTTTACCACTTGGTCACCGCCTGAATAGTTGCTTATAAACCTAAAATTTGATCATATATGTAGTGATAAAAAATCAAGAGAGTTGGGAGTTTGACTAAAAAATTAATTTAATGTATTTTTATTAAAAAAACCCTCAAATAAATACCATATAAACATGCTTAAACCATTAATAAGCTCTAAAACACCCTAAACCACCCAAAAAACTAAGAATTAACTGGAAAAAAAACTCAATCCATATTTTTTTAATATGTTTAGAGAAAAAAAACCATCATTATAAAACTCATGTTATTGAATAAGACACCCTAAATCACCCTAAACCTCTTGATTTCAAGTTTTTACCACTTGGTGACCACCTGAATAGTTACTTATAAACCTAAAATTTGATCATATATGTAGTGGTAAAAAATCAAGAGAGTTGGGAGTTTGACTAAAAAATTAATTTAATGTATTTTTATGAAAAAAAACCCTCAAATAAATACCATATAAACATGCTTAAACCATTAATAAGCTCTAAAACACCCTAAACCACCCAAAAAACTAAGAATTAACTGGAAAAAAAACTCAATCCATATTTTT
Source organism: Populus ilicifolia (assembly GCA_015708895.1). Lineage (NCBI taxonomy): Eukaryota > Viridiplantae > Streptophyta > Magnoliopsida > Malpighiales > Salicaceae > Populus > Populus ilicifolia. Next base: position 432,465 of record SRLM01000352.1, read on the forward strand.
TAATATGTTTAGAGAAAAAAACCATCATTATAAAACTCATGTTATTGAATAAAACACCCTAAATCACCCTAAACATCTTGATTCCAAGTTTTTACCACTTGGTCACCACCTGAATAGTTACTTATAAACCTAATTTTTTTTTTTACGTGGGGTGTCCGGGCCAGCTTACGCGCACCACGACTAATCCACACGGTTCACTGAACATCCTGAAGCCCAGTGAACAGGTAAGGCACCGCGGGGGTAACAGGCATGCATGGTAAGGTTCGAACCCATGTGCTGAGGAAGGGGACAAACCCCTCCCACCACTGGGCTAGGTTTATATTTTTACTTATAAACCTAAAATTTGATCATATATGTAGTGGTAAAAAATCAAGAGAGTTGGGAGTTTGACTAAAAAATTAATTTAATGTATTTTTATTAAAAAAACCTCAAATAAATACCATATAAACATGCTTAAACCATTAATAAGCTCTAAAACACTCTAAACCACCCAAAAAACTAAGAATTAACTGGAAAAAAAACTTAATCCATATTTTTTAATATGTTTAGAGAAAAAAAACTCATGTTATTGAATAAGACCCGTTGGCATAAAGATTTGCCTTTTTCATCATTGGATTGTGGAGAATTTATAACTTTTTTTTTATTGTTGTAATCTAATGACCTTTTTCATCTCCATCATGCCATCTTTCACACTTTGATCCTATGTTTTTCAATTATATTTTTGTATAAAAAATATAAGAAATTAATAACCACTTTGACAAAAAAAAGATGAAATTAAAAAAATAAAGATTCACCAATAAAAAAAATTATTTATACTCCCTTTCCCTTATTATTTTACTTGATATTAATGTAACATTACTTTTTCTTAAGCAAAAGATTTATTTTTTCTTTTCATTATCCCTTTGTTTTTGATATTTTTGGATAAATGCTTCAACATAAACAATAATGATGGTAAGTTGGAGTTACTAGCATTTTTTATATATTTTATTTTCAATGCATTATTATATTGAAAAGTGATAAGATTTATTATCAATAATATTTAAAATTAACTCAATTTAATGTGATTTAACAATTTGTTTATATTCTTATAACTATTGATTTTACTCCTAAGAAAACAAAAAATTATATCAATTAAAAAGATTCTCTAAACTCAACTCACAAAGCATTTATGACTTTCACCTCATTTTTCTTTATCACTTCATATTTATAATTATGTATCTACTTCTCTTGCGATCCTTTCTATTTATAGGTAAAATGAAAAGGCATACATTATGAATTTTTTCCTAGTAATTTCATAAAATCTCTAAATCTCTTCATGAAAAACGTTCATTTATTTCTAGCTTGATTTGTGGTTGATATTGAGTCTCATTTGTTTCAATTTTTATCAATCTCCTATTTAAAAATAAATTGTATAATTTCAACACAATTTTAGTTTATCAAATATAACTATTTTAATTAAAATGTTAGCTAAATTCTTGCTTCCATATATAAATATATATATATATATTCTATTATCAAGTATGTTGAATATCAAATAATGTCACACACAAATGTTGTTGAGATTACATGTGACTTCTCTAATAATGCAATAATAATGGATGAATAAAAGATAAAAGAATAACTCACGAGAGTACTATTAAGATTCTCGTATACCCACATATAAGATAAGAAACAATACAAAGAATGCATGCCACGCATCATCTATTTATTTATCCTTAAGGGACATAAAATTATGGGAATATTACAGTGACCATAACAAAGTTGTTGAAGTATTTTCTTTGAATTTCATACCCATTAATTATAAAATATGACAAGTTAATTTCGAATTCAAAGTCGTTGACTTTAATAAATCTTTTGTATTTCGACAATTATTTAGGGTTATTACGTTAATGTGTTTTGGACTCCTTTTACATTTTTAGAATTTACTGTCATGTAGTAAAATCTAGAGTTGTTTTGAATCCCCGATGGAAGTCATTGACCCCTTCACTAAGATATTTTCATTCTAAAATGAAAATAGAACACATTTAATGAAAATCCTTACTTCCTGCTAACCACATCACATAATTAATGAAAAGCAGAAACATAAAATTTAACAAGCTAGGATGAGATTAGAGTGTGGTGGCATTAACGCAAAATACACTAAATTGATAGTTCCTGCAAGAGCAACAGGACAACAAAAGGGCCCCCCTTTGTTATCTTTATTCCTCCAACCTTCTTCCCCACCTTCACAACGACGACATCAAAACGAAAAAATAAAAAGAAGCATGCGCTGCACAACTATGTGCTACACTGCATAACTTCCTAGCTTAACGACAACACAGGCATAAGAAACGTTGTTCATCACAATATTATTAAAGACGATTATGCGGCAACCCACAGAGAGCTGACATGATGACTGGTAAATTTTAGCAATCTGATCCAAAGCAGATCCCTAATGGATATAGGCATCCACAGTTTCCGCAACAATTCATTGGTTGGGTAAAGCACCAGCCTCCACTAGAGATACAGCCAAGGTTACTTTCATCTTGCAGCAATATGTTTGAAGTGAGCAGTGGAAATTGCCGCATAGCAAGGGTGGACGGGGCAATGGTTGCGACAAAGACCAAGGCAACCATCAGCAGCAGAGTGACCTTCTTGCTGTCCATGATCTCTGTCTTACTCTTGATCTATGGCTAATTCTCTTCTGAAGTTGTTAAAAGCTTGTATGTTGCATGATACCTTGGCTTGAGACTTCAATTTATAATGGTGGGAGATATACAAGCTGTAGCTTTATAATAATTGAATATATATCTGCAAGAATTTATGCATGGGGTTTCACCTCAGCAACTGTAATTAATCTCTAAACTGAGAGATGAAATCATTATTAATATAAAAACATCCGAGTGATGTGTATCCAATCAAAACCCGTGGTTCTTATTAATGTTTCTATATATAGTATACTTATAAAAAACAAGACATGATAATATCGTTTATTTATTTATTGTATATAAAAATAAGAGAACAACAAAATCTCAGCAGAAAATCTCACCCTTCATTGGACCTTTCAATTTGATCACGTGTCACCACGTGCCACGATGCCATCTTCCAATTATTAATAAAATGATTTGTACCTCGTACAGTTCACGATAACATAAGAAATTAATGCATCCTCAGATCATGTTGTTCGAGTACCAGAATCCTCAGATCATGTTGTTCGAGTACTAGAATACTTGGAGAACATGATATATAAATAATTTAATATGATTAACAGAATGGTAGAATTTGAATTGCAATTCCCATATATTAAAGAAACATTACACCATACAAATAAAACAAAATCCATTTTTCCTATTCTCCTTTATCATAAAAAGAAAAAAAAATCTGAATGAATAAAACCATACTAAAAAAAAGTTTCCATAAATTAATAAAATTGAGAGTTTAGTTATAAATATTTTCCTCTATCAAATATTTAATATTTATTTAGAACATGCCAATAAAAAAAATAGAGTCTAATGAAAAATGTGTTATCAATAAAATTATGAATGTAAAATTTATTATCTTCTTATAATTAATGTCGCACTTTGAGATAATTTTGCTTAATGAGAAAAAAATATAATTATTTTTCGTTCTTTTGTTAAAGAAACATATTATTTTAATTTTTTTATGTCATTTTTATTTATATTTGTATCTGATTTTTTTTATTTGATTTTTTTCAAAAGCTTTTTTAGAATATAAAAATAAACCATATCTAATATATGAGAAGATTAGGTAGCTTATTCTTCACTTTAAGACGTTAGATTTAAATGCAAGAAGAAACTATTTTGTAAATATATAAATATGGGTATGGCAGAATCGATCGAGGAAAGGTCCTAAAATCAAGAAAAGATATGAAGTGATATTGCATAAACATAATCATATTAAACAACTAATTAATTACATAAACTTAATCATCTAATTAATAATATATGCGTCATAATGCCCCATGCCTTGGCATTGTCGGACTGTTGAACTTCTTTGAGATTCCATTATTATTTTGAATTTGATAATTTAAGTTGGGTTCTATTAAAAAGAAAAATCATCTTGAACTTACTAATTTGTACCGACTAATCACTATTCTTTTTGAAAAAATAATTTAATATGATTACCAGAACGGTAGAATTTGAATTAAGTTCCCATTAAAGAAACATTACACTAAACAAATAAAACAAAATCCATTTTTCCTATTCCTTACTGTAGCCTTTCTAACATTTCACGGAGCACTACACTGCAATTTTTTGTTATGGCCAGAATCATTTTGGTCCCTAAGTTTGTAGAATTTTTCTTATTTGATCCTTATAGTTCTCGGTAATTATATTTTAATTCTAAATTTTATTTAACTGTTTCAGTTCTTGTAAGTTAGGATGGTAGTGAGAAAGCCATTACAAAAAGAAAAGGGGAGAGACAACTTTGGGTTGACAACATTCTAACTACAAAGAAGATTAATTTTGATATCAATATATTCATCTGAGGAATTAAAGTGACATGAAGGTGAAGCTAGGTGGTTTTGGCTTTTAATCATGCTAAAAAAATATATACTGGAATATGAAGATTTCACTACTAAAAAATTAATAAATAACAAATGAAACATTGATAGAAAACATTATGTTGGTACTTTTTCTCATATAAATAGTGATAGAAAATTTTAATTAGTAATTGCCAATGAAAATTTCAACAAAAATAAACATTTTGTAGGCAATTCCATCATAAATTTGACATGTTGATTTTTTAAAAACAAATTCCAACAATCATTTCTTTGAAAAAATTAAATGAATTAAAACTCAATAATTCCTCCTCTCCTCTCCCCTCACACTTTCTTCTTCTTTTTCTTCTTTTTCATCACTAGCAGTTTAGGGTGATAGAATTTTTAAGAATGGTGGGTGAATTTGTGAGGAAATGGAGGTAAGGGTTGCTTCTTCCTCTTCATCCATCCTTAAAAATTCTATCACCCTAAACTGCCAGTGATAATCTAAATCTATCAATTCCGTAGATATTATGGTTAATTGCGTAAACATTATGGTTAATTTTTTTGCGAAGCTTGTCTAGACAAAGTAAGCAAACTTATCTATTTTTTTTTTTATAATTCACTTATGTTTTAGGTTAATTTGTTGAAATGTTTTTTTATAGTATTTATAGTTTGCTTATATATTTAAGTGTTTTACAAGTTTTTTCTATATAATTTTATTCTATTCATGTATAATTTGTGTTTTAGGGTTTGTTTGGAATTTAAATAATAATAATTTTATTTTTCATTCGATGAAATTGAGTTTGATTTTGTTATTTTATTTAATTTGTTTATGAAAATTATATTCCTTAAAAAAAATCTTTAACCTAATTAATTTTGTATCCTTGTGTATATCATTATCTTATGCATAAGTATCAAGTAGTTACAATTTTGACACCATAAAAGCTTTCAAGAAATTCTATTATTAGGATCTTGATATTTAAATACCATAGATTATATAAGATCATCTTTGTTTATATATATATATATATATATATATATATGAAGTTGTACATATTTTCGTTTGAATACGCTTCACTTAACCATTTTTTAGAAAACTATCACTTTTGGTTATATGAGCTTTTTCGATGTCGTGATATAAGAATTAATACAAAAAATAGACATTTATAGATATAAAAATGATTGAAAACAAATTTATCATATAAAAATATATTGAGTTATTTATAGATGTTTAGTGTTCGCTTCAAAATCTTAGAATTCCTATGGTTAGATTTTGACATTTCTAGTAAATAGGTTTTTTAATTAATGATTTTAGTTTTAAGTTATGTTAATTTTAGAATAAACCAATGTAAGATAATTATTTATTAATAAGACCTATTAATGTCCATCCAGTCATATAATAATATTTTTTCCCAATAAACGCCTTTTTCTTAAATCGTTACACCATCTCTACTTTTTTATATATATATATTTTATTTTCAAAATAACAAATTAAAAGAAAACAAAGGAAATGGATGCAAAATAATAAATAAATTTATAAATACTAATTATATAAACATTCAAACCATGAAAATCTACTAATTGATTTTATTGAGTTATAATTTATAATTAACTAAAAAACATATGAATTGTTTTTTAAAGCTGATGTGGATCCACATCTACATCAATAAACAATTGTTCAAGGACGAAAAGATAAAGACAAGGCTTGTAATTATCTCAGACAAGACGAGCAGGTTTAATAGTCCAAGACAAATATATATATATATATATAAAAGTGATTTCACTTTGCTCAGAAAATGTAAAGTTATTTATAGTTGAGTGGTTTATGAATGTAATTTTAATAAATAGATCTGTTAATTGTTTTAGTTTTAGATTATGTTAATTTTGGAATTTTGGAGTTTTGTTTGTTGATGTAAGATAATTCTTATTTTTAATCTGTAATCTTGATGTTTTATTGGAGTTAAAATGCTAAAGCACGGGGCATTGTGATGCGTGCATATGTTATTAATTAGATAATTATGTTTAAGTTGTTAATTAGTTGTTTAACATGATTATGTTTATGCTTTCAAGGTAAATTATACAATATCCCTTCATATCTTTTCTTGATTTCAGTGTAGAATCCAAGACTTGAGCTTTCCTAGATTGGTCCTGTCATACCCACATTCATATATTTACAAAACAGTTTCTTCTGGCATTTAAATGTAACCATAATCATCACGTAATTATTTATATTTAATTTTATGTTTTAACAATATTTTAATTTTTTTTTACTTTAAATTAATTTTTCATATATTTTTAAATTATTTTGGTATACTAATATTAAAAATAATTTTTAAAAATAAAACAAATATTATTTTAATTTATTTTTAAATAAAAATACTTTAAAAATAATCACTACTACACTTTCAAATACCTCTTAAATTTTAAAAATAATTATGAAAATATATGTATTTGAAATATATTTTTTTTTGAGTGGCATGGTGTAATATTTATTTATTGTTTCCTGAACTTTAAGAATTTCTTATGAACTCTTCACTTAAAAAACCACTCTTGTAATGTTTTATGCCATTTCGTCCATTTTCTTATGAGTTAATCATTTATATATTTAATTAATAAAAATAAATTAATTAAATTTTTAATCTTCGTTCTCTTGTTTCTTTAATGATAACTCTTATACAATTGCTTTTTATTTATTTATGAATTCCACCTTCTTACCATGCATGCATTTCATTAAGTTTTCTTTTGTTTTGTCTATTTCATTAAATTATGTGATACGTATAAAAAAATATGTGATTAATTAATAAGATTATTACTAAACTACATATATAATGAAAACTTGAATTTTATGCCATTTATTTTATTATTACTAAAAACTAGGAAAAGTTGAATTAAAGTTATTAATAAAAAACTAAGAAAAGTTGAATTAAAAAAACCAAACCAATGAAAACTTATCATCAAATAAAAAAGTGAAAAATTATATACAAATATAAAAAAAATGAGAAACAAAAGAAAACAAAAAATAACTATATTTTTTTCTCATTAATCATGAAGCCAAATTATCTCAAAATACGCCATTAATTATAAGAAGATCATAAATTTCACATTCATAATTTTATTGATAACACATTTTCATTAGATTCTAATTTCTTTATTGGCATGTTCTAAATTAAAATTTAATATTTGATAAAGTAGAATATTTATAACTAAATTCTCACTTTTATTAATTTATGACAAATTTCTATTAGTATGGTTTTATTAATTAAAATTATTTGTTATTTGTTTTTATGATAAAGGAGAATAGGAAAAATGGATTTTTTTTATTTGTATGGTGTAATGTTTCTTTAATGGGAATTGTAATTCAAGTTCTACCATTCTGTTAATCATATTAAATTATTTTAAAAAATAGTGATTAGTCGGTACAAATTAGTAAGTTTAAAATGATTTTTCTTTTTAATAGAATCCAAATTAAATTATCAAATTCAAAATAATAATGGAATCTCAAAGAAGCTCAACAGTCCGACAAAGATTGTAAAATCTAAACCACTTGATGATCCTAGAAGATATAATATAAATGAAAGAAACTATCTCAAATCCTAATGAATTCAAGAAAAAACAAAATAACATGAGATTTTTTTTAAAAAAAAAAGACTGAGCATCGCAAATCTTAAATCTTTTATATATTAAATTCAATAAAAAAAAAAGCAACTTGAATTATGAACTCATGGATACCAAATTAGCAAAAAAAATTAGCATATATTAAAATAAATAAATACAAGGGGAGCATTGATACAAAACTAAAACTAACATACCGATAATGTTAAAGTTTGAGATTTCAGAAGAAATTCTCATAACAAAAATGATTTAATGTATTTGACTAATATATATATATATATATATATATATATATATATTTCTTGTTCTCCAAATATTCTAGTATTCGAACAACCTGATTTGAGGATGCATTAATTTCTTATGTTATCGTGAACTGCACGAGGAACAAATCATTTTATTAATAATTAATTGGAAGATGGCATCGTGGCACGTGGTGACACGTGATCAAATTGAAAGGTCCAATGAAGGGTGAGATTTTCTGCTGAGATTTTGCTGTTCTATTATTTTTATATACAATAAACAAATAAACGATTTATATATATATATATATATTAATTATCAAGTCTTGTTTTTTCTATATACTATATATAGAAACATTAAATATGAACCACCGCTTTTGATTGAATACACATCACTCAGATGTTTTTATATTAATAATTAATGATTTTATCCCTCAGCGTAGAGATTAATTACTGTTGATGAGGTGAAAACCCATGCATGCAGATATATATTCAATTATTATAAAGCTACGGCTTGTAGATCTCCCACCATTATAAATTGAAGTCTCAGGCAAAGGTATCATGCAACATACAAGCATTAACAGCTTCAGAAGAGAATTAGCCATAGATCAAGAGTAAGACAGAGATCATGGACAGCAAGAAGGTCACTCTGCTGCTTATGGTTGCCTTGGTCGTTGTCGCCACCATTGCCCAGTCCACCCTTGCCATGCGGCAATTTCCACTGCTCATGACTTCCAACATATTGCTGCAGGATGAAAGTAACCTTAGTTGTCTCCCTAGTGGAGGCTTCTGCTTTTTCCAACCGAAGAATTGCTGCGGAAACTGTGGATGCCTATATCCAATGGGGATCTGCTTTGGATCTAATTGCTAAAATTAACCAGTCATGTCAGCTTTCTCTGGCTTGCTGAATAATCGTCTAATATTGTGATGAATAAGGTCTGTGTTGTCTTTTAGCTAGGAAGTTATGCTTGCAGCTAGCACAGAGTTGCGCCATGCATGCTTCTATAATCTCTCTTTTCATTTTAATGTCGTAGTTGAAGGGCTGTGAAGGTGGGGAAGAAGGTTGGAGGAATAAAGATAATAAGGGAGGGCCCTCTTGCTGCTGTGGTTATCCTGTTGCACTTGCAGAAACTATCAATTTAGTTTATTTTCATTAATGCAACTCATCCTAGCTTGTTAAATTTTATGTTTGTGCTTTTCATAATGTGATGTGGTTCGCAGGAAGTAAGGATTCTCATGAAATTTGTGTTCTATATAATTTTCTTGTAGAATGAATATATTTTAGTGAAGGGGTCGACCATTTCCACTGGGGATTCAAAACAACTCCAAACTTGACTATACGGGGGTAAGTTGATGAGCTGAATTCGAAACCTATCATTTTCGATAATTAATGGGTATGAAATTCATAAAAAGACTTCGACTTTATATGATGATCACTGTAATATTATCGTAATTTTATGTCCCTTAGAAATTATATTCAGGATAAATAAATAGATGATGCGTGGCATGCATTATTTGTATTGTTTTTCTTATATTATATTATATTATATGTGGGTATATATAAGAGTCTCTCAAGAGTACTCTCGTGAGTTATTCTTTCATCTTTTATTCATTCATTGCTTTATTAAAGGAGTCACATGTACGCTAACAACATTTACGTGCAATATTATCAAATTGAAGTTATGCAAAGCTTCAGTAGGTTCATTTATCTTCAAAAGGAAGATTATATGAATTGAGACAAATTAACCTCAATATCAACTAGAAATCAAGCTAGAAATAAATGGATGATTTTCATGAAGAGATCCCTTTGTGAAACGTGGTAAAATGTGTTAACCAATCTAAAATTAGCACAACAAAGTTCTTTTTGATACCTTTATTTTAATTTTTCATTTGATCCAATCCCTTTGTTTTTTGGATGTTTCATTTTAATTCTAAATTTTATTATTCTTATTTTTAGTAAGTAAGATATGAAAAAAGAGAAAAGTGGTTAGATTACAGTAAAAGAAAAAAAAGTTATAGATTTTTCATAATTCGATTATGAAAATGGCTAATCTTTGTGCTAATAGTTCTTATTCAATGACATGAGTTTGATGACTTCTTTTCCTTTAAATATACCCAAAAATATAGATTAAGTTTTTTTTCTTGGTTGATTTTTTTTGGGTGGTTTATGGTGTTTTAGAGGTTATTGGTGGTTTAAGCATGATTGTATGGTATTTATTTGAGGTTTTAATTTTTATGAAAATGCATTAAATTAATTTTTTAGCCAAAGTCTCAACTCTTTTGATTTTTGAAAATTTTAGGTTTATAAGTGACATATTATTTGTTCTAATAGATGATGTATTAATTTTTTAATAAAAAAATTATTATCTATCCCTTATTAGAGGGGAAAATTTTTCGCGCAAGAAACCCGGTTTCTTGCCAGACCTAAAAATATCCATTTATTTTAGTTTTTTTTAAATTTAATTTTTAGATAAACCCTTTTTTGTGTATTTTTTGTTTGCATCGCTGTTTTTACTTAAATTTGGATTAGGATCCTATCTCATATTCTTAAGATTGTTAATCTTTTTAATAAAAGAATTGACTTAAAAAACAAGGCGGTTTGACTCGATGAAGGCTATGACTAAGTCACATAGTAGATAGATTAATTCAAATTGAGTTGTGTATATTAACAATGTCATTGAACCATTCTTTTTATAAATAAAACATTGGACCACTATTTTGATGATATTAGTACATATATAGAAGTTTCAATTTTGTTAAGCACATTTTAAACTTTAAATTCGCAATTCTTGTTGCTAAAAACCACGCTAATAATTGTTACTTATTTTTTTATAAAAAAATATTTTAATCGAAAAAAAAAACCAGTTTAAAGCTAAGTCTTTATGGTGAATGATCTTATACTACGGCTGGCTAACTAATGTATATATGATCCAGCAATCAGAATGCCATTACAAATGCCTTTGTTCACTCACAGTGAAAACAATCAATTACTAATGTGTGTGTGTGTGTTTATAATTGTTAAGCGAAAAAAGCGGCAGAACAAGGTTAAGCCGGTAGGTTACAAATTGCATGGGACAAAGGCACACCAGGGTTTTTGATCTGTGATGTCGGCAAGGCAGACAAGGACATCTCTGCAAGATTTAGGTAGAACAAGCACTTGAGAACAAGCTGCATATACGTGTGTGTGTTCCGGATGAAATATCAAATTGCTCGTGTTCTTTCGAAAATATAAAGAACAGGTAAGGTTTAGTTCTTTCTTGAGTAGTTGAACATCTACCTGGGGCACAAAGAGCAAAGGATAACACGGAGGATGATGATGGCCAGGGAGCTGCAATGTTGTTGGTCAAGTCACATGCAAAGCTGAACCCCGTCGAATTGTCCAATATAACATCGACAGGCAAGCCTCGAAGTAGACAAGCTACAATTACATGGAAAAGAAAAATTATTGCTGTTATCATTAAATAAGTGATTTCTTTTCGGAACTGTTGCCCAGATTACAAAAAACAGGAGCTGGCTGTGTGAAGTTTTCAAAAACAAACTTAATCAATTGGATGCTGTGTAAATTTTATTGTTGCTCACGAAGTTCTTGACATGTCAGAAGGCTTCTGTGTAAGTAACTGAGAAGAGATGCTTGCATGCTTGATTTTGTTAATGAGCAAATGAACCGTGGTATTCACAGCGCCATGAGTAAACAAAAGTAAGAAATGTGTAGGCACATGATTTGACGTACAGTCCCTAATGTCTTGTTTTATCAGCTATGATTTTTATTTTCTTATATCAAGACAGCTGTCTAGCTACTCGTCCCTAATGTTTTGTTTTATTACCTTTGATTTTATTTTTCTACATGTTTTTTTATTAGTTTGTGATCGGGAAATTGGATAACTAAAGGGAAATAAAATCAGCTTAGCCACGAGAACGCAGTGAACTTGGATAGGGTAGTAGAATTGTAGATCATCTTCTCACTATGAAGTCACCGCTTCCGAGATCATCCACCGCCACTGACAGCGTCCCAATCAAAGCCAACTGCAGAAACCATGGTGCACATCACCGAACTTCCTCCACATCCCTCCAACAGCTTTCAAACAAAAACTCACCAAAAGCACCTAGACTCCCAACAACAATCTCAAACACAGAGCTCTGTCAGCTCTTTCCAGTTTGCAGTGCACGTCTTCTATGAAGGATTCCCGAGCTGGGTGGACGGAAAAACCATCAAAACTTATTTCATGAAGACGGGTAAGATTCATAGGTTTTTCATATCTAGAAAACGCACGAAAGCTGGAAAACGGTTTGGTTTCGTAACAATTGCGTCCAATTTCTCCGATAAGGTTCTCACTGAATGCATGCATGACCTAAGTTATGGGCAATTAATATAACCTGAAGGCAAATTTTGCAAGACACTTTAAGAGATCTTTGGAAGTATCTGAGAAGAATCGTTGCTGGGAAAGACAAGACACAAAGCCGAACAATCTGTAGAGTCATGTTTGGGTTAGGGGAAGACAACCTTCTTTTAAAGCAAATGAACATGGGCTAGGTCGACTCCATCTCTCAAAGGCTTAACGAGTGTGAGTGGTTGTCTTCATACTTATTTTTATCATAATAAATAGAAATGGGTTTGAACCCTATAAATTATTTAATTATTTTTTAAGATGATTTTTATCTTTTTATCTAAAATTAAATATTTACTTTTACAATTAGATAGCAACTCCTTTTATCTTTATTCACTTCACTGTTTTTCTATTCCCCTAGTCATCCCTCCGACAATCATGAAAAGAATAAGTTTTTGTAAAAAACAAATATATATTGTATTTTTATGCAAACTAATTCAAATTTTATTATTTGTGGCAATGGAGACAAGAATCAGAATCACTTGTTTTTTTATTGTACTTTCACTTGTTTTTAATCATGATCCTTGAATACATATTATATGATATAGCAAAAAATATTATTGAATTTTGTTATATATTTGATATCTCGAATTTGGATGCACATCAATCATTTAATATTTATAGCAGTCAATGCCAACACACACTCTAGTATTACTATAAGTTTATATTACAATTTATTATAAATTCTTGGATAAAAATTCATGATTAAAATAAAAATTAAACCCATAGAATATGATTGGAAAGAAAGTATAGTAAAATAACATATAAATTCATCGAAAATTTTCAGCCTTTATTGGAACGATCACTTTGATCATGTTTCAACATGTGCCATGGTACCGACCTCCAGTTGTTAATGGGAACGGTACAGTCCTACACAGTACTCTTTGTTGTTCTAACCACACTAGGGAAATCAATTATCCTAAAAAAGTTTGGTTTGATTGTCGTTAATATTGGATTTTTCAAAATATATATACACAGTAAAAATAATAAATTTAATTATTTTAAAAAAATTTAGGATCTCGTGGGATAAATTCAAAGTTGTATATGATTTATATAAAAATTATATAAAATTTAAATTTTTTTATTTTAAATAATTATTTCAAGATTAAGTTATTGCGAACTGCAAGTCATCTAAGTATTTAATCTATAATAGTAATATAATAGTAATGTATACAAATTATTAGTAAGAAATCTTCTAAACTTTTTTTAGGATAGAAGTGAAAAATTCTCAGAAACCACAAGCCTTGCAAGTTTTTTTTCATTGTTTAATTATATTTTTTTTAATTTTATCCTCACACTTTTTTTTTAATGGTCATTGGGATGTTTTCAGGCCTATGAAGTTGACCAAGTTATGTCAAGACAACTTTCATATAATTTATTTTAAATTGAGTGATGCAAGAAGTCAAATTATAAGGATTTTTTCATTTGATTTTGTTTTTTTTTTAATTTCATCCTTAAAACTTTTTTTAATGATGATTCAGGTTGTTTTTAATTCTTTAAAGTTGATTGAGTCATGTATTTAATTTTAAACTTAAGTTAGATAAAAAAATCAGATATAAAAGTTTTTAAAGCTGATATGTTAGGTCAAATTTAATAACAATGTCAAACCATTCTCTATAACTTAAATATTTCTTGTTCATTCAAAAATAAATTTTGATCTTACCTACAATATTGCACAATCCTATTAACTGATTTCATTTAAAGAGATTTTAAGACTTGTTAAATTGGTTTTAAAATAAATTTTATGACGTGTCATATTTTGCATCGGTTTTTAATTTATTTTGATGATTGAAAAAATAGGCTATGAGTTTTTAAACTCTAAAAATACATTTTTCAACTTGATATTACCTAAAATTACTTATCAATACACTATAAATCTTACTAAATTCATTATCAACTAAAAACTAGCTTATAATCTCTCTAAAAGTAAAATCTAAATGAATAATTTTTTTAAGGATCTTGATCTTTTTTTTTACAAGGTTAAAAGTACAACATTATCATCATTGAGCTATTCTTGAAAACTAAATATATTGACACTAATATCATTTTTTATATATATATTTATCTAAAATATTGCCATTCAAACACTTTATTTTTTTTTAATATTTTTTAGCAACTTTATATTTCATCCCTTAACATCCAATAACTAAAACATATAAAATAATTTGAAATCAAAATGTGAAATTCTAAGGCAACAAGGACCAAATAATAAGTAGATTGAAACTTTAAGGGAGAAATTGAAATTTCATGTGATGTGAATGGGGGTATGTGTGGATTGTTTTTGTTAAACGTTGTTATTCATCTTTTAGTTTCTTTTTTAATTACCTAAAATAACTTCAAAGAATGAGCTTATAAATATAAAAAGTTCCATTATCCAAATAAAAAAAAATCATATTGTTAATGTAGACAGTACAATGAATAATTGAACCGGGTCAAGAAGAACAATGCTGACCGCACTATTACTTTTCCCCATTTCTCTTAATATATTTGATAATAACCTAATACTATCAATAAAGCTCGCATATACCTTCTTTTTTTTCCAAGTGTTAGACGACTAATTAAGACAAAACTATTTACAAAGCCTCACGCTTGAAACATTAAATTTTTAGATTAAAATATATACATTTATATATATATATATAATAGGATTTTTTTAGAAAGTTATTAGAAATATGAATCTCATATTACATAATAAACTATTAGACCAGCATACACAAATACTTACTCAAAATGTGTAAATGAAAAGAGAAATTAATAAATTCATAGTTTTTTTAATATATATATATATATATATAACTTTTAACTTTGAGTCAATTCAAAATTATTGAGTTAGAAGTATGCTTAGAAGGAAATAATTAAATCATTTGAGAAATAAAAATAATACAAGCCACCATTAAAAAAATGAGTTAAAAATATTAACCTTTAATTAAATAAAAAAATTACTTAATTCTAAAATAAAATTTTGATTTAAATCAAAATTTATTTCCAATAAAAGATATTTGACAATTTCTTTTAATAAAATAATTTAAAAAAATTATAATAAAAAATATTTATGGAAATTTGTTCTAATAAAAAAAATTTAAAACTAAATGCAAATAAAAAATCTTTTAAAATATAATCATATAGCACAAACTGCATTTTCTCATTACCAGGTACCTTGGGTGGTGGTGCCTGGTGACAGCTCTAAAATTTTCCCACGATACCCACTGATTATGGGCCCCATCTCCATTTGGAAGCCCAAATATCCATATTAGGCCAATTGTAGGGTACTTGAGCTTCATGTATTACCTGTTAAATTAAACGGGCCCTGAGTAGCCTACTTCGCTGGCCCACGTAATTGTTTTTTCACATTTTTTATATATCTATATAAAACAACTCTCTCGCCCAGCCACCTCGAGCTAAAACCCCAAAATCAAAACCCCTAATTTCTAATGAATGGAAGCCAAATTAGGGCTTTACCGAACAGATGGGGAGGATATAATTACACATGAAAAACACAGAGAGAAGATTCTTAAGCTCAAAAGGAGGTCAGTTTGCTTCCAATGCAGCTTCAAAGATCGAAACTTTTTCAAATTTTCAAGCTACTAACCAAACTGGGTCTTTTTGAAATGCAGGTGGTTATTAGGACTGCCTTTTTCAAAATCTGAAGACAAATTTTTTCATAAATATGTGTAAGTCAGTTTATTTTTCTTTTTTAACATAAATTTGGTTACTTTTTATTATTTTTTTATTATGATAATTATAGTAATAATTTGTGTTTTTTTTTTGTAGTGTTTCCAGGTTTGTGCCTGAATCTTTGCAAAGGGATGATGATGTAAGTTGAATTACAAGTGCGTTTTTGTTTTTGTTGGAAAATATTTAGTGTTGAAGTTAGGGGATTATATCAATAATGAGTAATTAGAAGTGGGTTTTTAGTTTCATTGAGGAATACTTAGTGTTTGAGTCAGGTTTTATGTTAATAATGATAATTTGCAAGTGGGTTTTTAATTTTATTGAGAAATAGTTAGTATATAAGTCAGGGTGATCATATGAACAATGAGTAATTGGAAGTGGGATTTTAGTTTTATTGGGAAATAGTTGGTGTTTAAGTCAGGGTGATATGTACTTTATACAACTTTTTTTTTTTTTGTATTTGTGTGGAATTTCATAGAGTTCTGTAGATTTTATTTTTTTCATGGTCTCCAAGTGAATTGAAAGGAGGCATGAAGGGAAAATATGAATTGCATATTGTTCTGTCCGTGTTAATTAAATGGAAAAGAATTTGGACTTTAAGATGGTTTTATCCTAGTTGTAGATGAGATTTATATTATCTGCAAACCCTTGAGCATGAATATGTGCTTCTCTCTAGCTTGTGTGGCTTGCCATAGATCCTGAAGTTTTGACATTCATATTTTTCATGTTTTGTTCACCAGATATTCCATGAGAAAGTAAAAGAGTATGTTGAAGAAGCTTTTGGCGCATGTAATGCTAAAAGAGAGGCTCATATTGCTCCAGACTCTGAACTTTTATTTGACAGAACCAAAATGAAAAGAATGCTCTTATCACGCTTGGATGCTCTGAATAATAAAGGGCTTCACCTTATTGCTACATTACTTACAGGAGGTGCAGTCAATTTTGAAACCACTTGTAAAAAAATGAAAGAGGTGATTAAACAATCAAGATTTCTTAGGGATCCAAATTGCGATCGTGACCAAACAGAAATTTTGATGCTGCTGTATCAACTAATCAATAGCCCGCAAAATTTTAGAGAGAATTGTTTGGCATTGGTGAATTCCACTTTTCAATCTCATCATTCTGCAGCTATTCAAGTACTGGATGCACTAGAGGACTTGCCAACTGAAGCCCTGCTTGCTATGTGCAGAAAACTTAGTGGTGTGCCAGCAAGCATTCCCCGTTTACTGAAGAAGAAATACAATCGTTGTCGAGACAGTGTGATTCATTACATAAGGAAGACTAGTGAGAAAATGCTTTCAGAAATTGGTGGAGGGGATGAGCTGCAGGAACCACTAGCCAAAGCACTAGGGATTGCAGGTTTATCTGTAAAGCTAACATCAGGCTCTCTAAATTCCTCTTCGAACAACTTCTGTCAATTCTCTCCAGAAATAAAAGTCTTGCAGAATGAGATATTGAAGGCTCTCTGGTTACTAGGAATGAAGAAGCTTAAATTACCAGAGGTGCAAACCTTGCAGCTTCTGCTGGACCCAAAGGCTGATGTACCAAAAGGAAGTTTGCGAACAGCAATGAATAAATTGTTAACAGAATATCTTTTCGAGTGCAGTGAGTTTAGTACTGTTCCTAAACCTTTGACAGAAGCTCTTGCCATTATCAACAGGAGTTCTTGCAAAACCCGGAGTGGATGCTACCCGAAGGAGCAAATTGAAGAAGAGGTGGAATGCATTTTAGGTTTAAGTTCTGAGATAAAGCAGGTGGTTTGGGATGTTTTTCCTCATCATGAATTTGACGAGGATTTTGCTGATGCTTATGTGGAAGAGTCAGAAGAAAGTGATGGTGGAGATGATGATTTTGTCTCTGATCATAACAATCTTGGTGAAGGTAAATCATATTCAATTGATTGGAATTACCAAGAAGAGAGTTGTGGGGAGCATATACCAATGAACTCCTTGCCACCTATCTCAAACCCTGACACAAGTTGTGGTCCTACTGTGTTCCATGAAACAAGAAATCATAATGTAGATGTCAGTAAGTTGAGCATGGCAACATTTGGGACATCTGGTGTAAATGAAGATGACTTGTCCGTGCACCATTCTCCAAATGGAAATTCAAAAGTCCATTCTTCAATTAGAAATGAACCTGAAAAGGGTGCCACAATTGATCCAGGAAACTCTCAGGATGTATCACCACCTTCTACCTTCTGCTTGAAAGGGAAAAACATAAGTGGTAACCTATACCTTGGCATCCAAGAGATCTGTGATGAGACGAGTATGGTTGCTTACAATCTCATTGGTTACTTAATGGAGGGGCTGGCACGGAAAGAGGGCTTGGATTTAGATTGGGGAGATATTTCTTATCTCAGAGGTGACAAGTCAAGCAAAGAAAATCAAGGTAGTGAACTTGTTTTTTCTTCCGATTTCTTTTTCTTTTTTTCAAATATGCATGCCCCACTAACCACAGAAATTATCCCAGAGAGAACATAAAGATGGTGCTATTATGGTTGTCACTCTGGTTAAATTTTACCCTGTATTGGAAGTGAACCGACAGAAATGTTCAAAGTCTTAGAAAACTCATGGTATCTTTAATATTAAGAGGTAAAATCAATCCTCTTCTGACAAGCGAAGTTTGTGAGTCAAACCTTTTCTGGTCTCTCGGTTAATCATGCTTTGAGAGAGACTAAAATATTGCTGCTTCAAGTATTGATATTTTTTTTCATGTGTCAATGATTTGACAACTTACCTTGACTTGTTTTTTGTAGTTTTTAATGTTGTATTTTTGGTGCAATCTGCATACTAGGTAAACAAAATGCCACTGGGTTACCCGTTAAATATCAATAACTATATCACCTTCGTTTTTCCTTCCTTTCTTTTGTCTGCTTTCATTTGCACAAAATTCTAGAGGATAGAATCTGCTATGGAATATTTTTCCAATATTTGTCTAATTCATCATTTTAGCGATCTGGTTTGCTTATTTTGCATTTTTTTAAGAAACAAATAGTTACTAGTTAAACCTACTAATGAATTAATTGTGGAAGCATGGTCCACCTGGTATTTACTCTATGAACATTTATTGCCTATGTTAGGAATGCAATTAATGAGGTCTTCCATTTGTATTTGCAGAAGAAAGAAAGAAATCTTCTGAGAATAATGTGGCTGGTTCAGATATTGCTCAAGTTGTTGAAGAGTTACTACCTTCCCTCCCGAAGAGGTACATAGCCTTTTCTTTAAATTTTACTGAATAATAGAATTTTATTCTCTTTTTCTTATCACTTGATGCATGATACTGGTGTGTCCAGTCCACATTTTGATGCAATACTATAAGTTATAGAATGAAACTGAGCGTTTTTTCGATACCAGGCTTAAATAATGTTTAATAAATGCAACATTACGAAGAGATGGAATTATGTAAAATGAACTATAATATATCTAGATCTTTTTTGTCGATAGCATTGATATTTGGGATCTCGTGACTGCAGTGAGAGCACAAGGTTAAAGGAGTTGATGGCCACATAGCAGAACTCTTCAAGACTTTCATGGAACATTTCAGAGCATTCCAACAACAAAAGAAAAAAATATAAGCAGCTTGGTTTGTCATTCAAGCTTGCAATTTTAAGATTTTCTCCATTCTTCCCGATGTTTAGCAATGAATTCTGAACTGCCAAGGAAAAGCCATTTTGGACGGCAACAAAGATCGTTAACACCCTCTTCAATTATACAGAGTTGCGACAGGATTGTAATCGTCTGTTCTAACAGCCATGTTTTGTGATCAAGGTTAGCTACATGTATCTTACCCGCGCCCCCATCCAAGAAGGGTTTTGGACAAGCTTACTCGAAGACAGCGACTTCATAGTCAATTTTGACCAGAGTTATGTGAAGCTGTTACAATTAAAATCACACGATGTAACAACCATTTGCTGTTCGTTGACCTGGAACAGCAATAATTTTGCCTCAACATGAATACTTTGACATTGCTGTCAAGTTATGAGAAAGAACTAGCGTGATTATTTTGTATCTTCCCATTTTCCATACATTTTGATTTTCTAACCCCTGTGGAAGCTGGAAATATTTATAGATGATAAAAGACTGCCAATATTGAAAACCCCGTTCTCTTGCATTGTTGAGTTGTGCTGGTTTTTTAGTGCCCTTCTTATTCCCCATCATGCGTAGAAAAACCTTTCAACTCAAGTTCACAAATTTGATGAAGAACCGTAACAGTTAAATCCAACATCCAAACCAAGTAGTCAGCACACCAATAATTGTTCTGGCTATTAAATTTGGATCGAATACAATTTCATTCTGCTAAGGTTACAAAGATTACATTTCATTTCACACTGAAAGTTCCATGTGCACACCATGTCGCTAAGGCTTACACCACAGATGTCTTTTCTATCAATAAAGAATATCAGATTCACTCCATAAGAGATGTTATTTCTTCATTTGCCAGCACCATTCCCCCAAACATTGTCCCAAGAACCACTTGGAGCAGCCTTTGGTCCTTCAATGTAGCGAGAGTTTGCATTTGTACCTTCAGGTCCTGGAAGAGGAAGTCCATTGGGACCTTGTGGGTTGACCATTCTGGGCTTTGTTCTGATCCCCAGCAGCCTCAATACAAATCTAGCCAACTCTCCATACAACATGCCTGAGCGATCGAAAAGCTGACAGAAGAAAAACAATTAACTAATTAAGGATTTGGACAACAAAAGACAGATGTTCCTTGCGCTGCAGTTCAAAGATGGCCGTCTAGAAACTCCAACTCAGACAAAGTGATATACTATGGAACACGATTAAAGCCCTCCAGCCATTAAAACTGCACTTAAATATGAAATGGGAATTAAATACATGCACTCTCATAAACAGTGGAAGAAATCGCTTCCAAGTGTAATGCATGCCATGAAGTGATCATGATCACACTCAATTACAGAACTTACCACTAAGGTTAACACCTCTGCAGTAGTAGCTTAAGTGATGAGAACTAGTTAATACTATCAAGTTGGATGGCATAGGTTTGTTCATGCTCAATGGCAGTATCAGAAACAGAAACAAGCTAAAGTGTAGAGAGCTAGAAAATGTAAGCAAACATTTGATTGGCAATCACTTATCCAGTAATAACAAAGTGCAAGGAAAAAGATAGGGAGAAAACCTGAAGAAGCGCAGTCATGAACATGTGAAAAGCCTGTGTATTCTGGTCTATAAGAATTGATAAGCGGCCAAAAAAGTTCACCACTCCTTGCAACTGCCATCATTAGGAAAATGGTGAATGCCCAGATAAGAATAAAATCTATTTAACTAATTAGAAATGTTGGTGAACTAATTAATAACATTGAAGCAATTTGCAACCATGAAAGAGTTCAAAAGTAAGCAGTAGACAATCTTAGTACAAGCAGCAAAACCATTTTATTGCCTCGAAGGCATACAAAGCTGCAAGTTTTTTTTTATCGATGCAACCAAGTAAAACACAGATAAAAATCCATTAGACTGTTGATAATCTAATCTGAAGAAATCTCAGGTCTTAACCAACTGCGAGTTTGATAAACCTTTAGCCAAGTCTATTAATAAAATATTTCTACACCTCCAACCATTTCTCGAAACAGGATATGTAACTAGTCAAAAGAAAACCATGTCTTACCACTCGAAGAAATGAAATCCAGAAACCCGGTGGAGATGGAGGTTCACCAAATGGATTATTAGGGTCTTGAACTCCATATGGACCACCCATGCCCATTCCATAACCACCCATTGCGCCTCCAAGACCACTATTGTACGTTCCACCACCATACATCCCAGAACCATAAAGCCCACCATACCCGCCTCGATACATGCTGTTTCCATACATCCCTCCACCATATAATCCTCCAACCCCACCATATGACCCTCCAACCCCACCATATGATCCTCCAACCCCGCCATATGATGAGCCATAGGTCCCCGAACCATATCCAGAATTATAGTTCAGAGTGGAATTATAACCTGAGTCAGGTTAAGAGAAAAAAAAAAGAGAGTTAAAAAATATTCAACTATGTAAAACTTTATATTGCTAATCATTACTCACCTCCATAGTTGTTTGTGCTATAACTCTGCTCCCAAGGTCTTGCAGGAAGAGGCCTACCAACAGCATTTGTGTTATTTGTGGTATTACCTGAACTTTGAACAATTTCTCCAGGTCTTGCAGTTCCTGAAGCTTCAACAACATCACTTGTGCTGCCAGGTGATGGTGGTTTAAAAGGTGTAGCACCAGAAGAACCACCAGATTGCTCCCATGGTTTTGGAGGAGGATTGTTAGCTGCAATATCCAACCACACGATTATCTCGCAGAAAAAAATATTACAAAGTAAAGCAAAGGAAAATTAAAATACACCTAAAAGAGTTAGCAAGGCCAAAAGATTGTATGTAAGAAGATAAATTACATGATTTTTACAGAGCTAATGAAAAGCATCATGGCAGTTAAGTTCAGCTCAAGGAAAATACATTTTCAGCATAATCAACATTTCACAAAATAAATCACAGCAAGTTGAGACATTCAAAAAAGATGCAAAAAGAGAAGGCAGTTATCAGAGTCAATGCAAGAGAGAGAAAGAACGAATAAACTTTTACGCAGAAAGCTAAAAATCATGTTTCCTAAGCATCTTCCAAAAACAACTCGAGCATAGCTTAGAATCAGAACAAGTCTCCACATGATTACAGAACCTTTCGGATTTCACAACTTCAACTCATAGTCCTAACAAAATATCTGAAGAAATTCTATTCCATCATCAACGACAATATCCCATAAAAAAAGTTCATAGTTTTCTAACCTAAAAAGACCTTCAAACTATTATTGTAACTGTGACCAACACCAAACCCAATATTCCTTTATCAAATAAAAATACCCCATTTCTTCTTTTCTTTTCTCACATTTTTCTCACCTACCAAACAAAACCCAGCTTCATAAACCCATAGTTACAATCAAAAATCCATAAAGATCCCATCTTTAAAACCAAACAAAACCTCCCATCATCTCTTGATTACTAATATCCCAAACCCATAAATCAATCCTCTTTCATTTCAACTACAAAGATCGTCTCAAAATAAAAAGGGTAAGCACATAAAGCTTAGATCATAATTTGAGAGAATCAGAAAGGTGTTTTCGTTGTTTTTCAAGACAAACCTGATGGCTGAGGATTAGATGCCATATGTGTTGAAGAGACAAGGCAACAGTTATTGGTAATACCAAGGCGCCAGCTACTGCAAAAGCAAAACCAGGAGAAGAGTTGTCTTTATTTTATTTTTGTTTTTATTTCCTTTTTATTATTTCGTGATTGTTATTAATTACACTCTCTTGCCTCTCCGTTACAAGGATTCAGTTGTGCTTATTGTAGCTTTTATGTTGCCGACATGGTCTTTTCCTTTCCTGTTGCCACCAGACTTGTGGAAATCATATAGTTATAAAACTCAACTCATTCCATAATCAATCTCAAAATTCATTACCTGGGAGGCCATGGATTAACCTACTTAATCCAAATCAACATTTCAAGATTTTTGTTTGAAGAGTGAAAAAGGCTGTGGTTTTGAAAACTCTTTTAAAAAAGTCGAATAGGATCTCAACTAGGTATTGACTAAATTAAGAAAAAAAAAATTAGGTTAACATATTTTAATTAGGCTAATTTTCAATATCAAATCTATTCTGGTTAGATCTAAGTCTATAAATTATAAAGTTAACCTCCTAAACCATTTAATAATATTAGTTAGGATATCTGAAGATAACAATTAAATTCAAATATGATGAATATTTGAATTAATGAATTGATTCGAATAACTAAGTTTTTTATAGTTATTATTTTGAGATGAATAAAAAAAATTACATAGTGTTGTTGCATTTATGAACTTAATATATGTATATGTATTTGTGTATTGTGATGAATATTACCTAACTATTGCATTATGAATTATGATTAATCTATGTATTTGTTTAACCAAAACAAGTTCATGATTGTAAAACTCTCGGAGCTAGAAAAGGTTCTGGACAAGTGGTTTATTCCATATGTGAATACGATTAGAGAACTAATTATAAAAAAGATAAAAAAAGTTACTGAAAAGGATGAGCGATGTATATATGCTAAAATTCTGTTCTTCTTCAAAGTTGACTTGAGTGCTTGAAATCAAGACATGGCATCAAGATTTATCATTGTTTTAGAGAAAGTGATTAGTTAATACAGAGATTTTGAAGAGCAATTTATAATTCATGGAAAAAAAATAATAGATTAATTTTTTAAAAAAAATATTTTTAATTTAAATGAAACAAAATTGTTGTATAGATTATAGTCATGTCATTCCCTTGCAACAAAGCAATTTAAAGGTAAGAAACAAGATAAGAAAAGACTAATAATTATTATTTTCTGTAATAAGGATGTTATGAGAAAAATCCCCTTATGGTTCCTTGCCTAGCATGTTAAACAATAGTTTTTCAAGAATGTGAACCTAAATAGTATGATTTGTGAGTATTATGCCAACAAACAAGTATGAATGATTGTGATTTTATTTCAAGAATATGTTCAACAACATGGTAGAAAAATAGATGAAAAAAATTCTTTTTAATTATTGAAAATTATCTTTCTCGTTTAAAAACTATTGAGGATTTGAGAAATATTGAATTGTTTTTCTTATCACACAATAGAATATCAAATAATTAGCCTCTATAATACAGGGATTACAAGATTTTTCAAAATATATTATCAAAATCTATTAAAAAAATATGAAATTTAAATTTTAAATTTAAAAAAGATAAATGTTTTGGATACAATGAAACTTGTAATCTCAACTTGGATAACAATTATTCAAGCTAGTATAGTAATAAATTGTTTTCAACACGATAAAGTTAGGTCTACAAATAATGTGGTTTTAGAGGATTTGAATTGACACTAAGATGATGGAAGCATTCAAAAATTACATGTTCTAATAAAATAGTTTAAGTATAGTAATATAATATATATTGAATGTCTTTGAAGCTATCCCTAAGAAAATTGGCAATTTTAAAATGATTAAGTGATAAAAAATAACAAAGAAGATAAAATTAAAAAAAATAATTTTGCATTGAAGCCTATTTCATGTAAGAAGCTTTGAAAGCAATAGTTGCATTGCATAATTTTGTATTGCAATACAAAAACACTATACAATAGTTTCACAATAAACTAAAAAAAATTAGATGGGACTTTAACTTTCAGAGAAAACAAGTAATATTAATTTATTCATGTACGTGTGTAATTTTAATTTATGCTGAGGTTATTAATTTATATCTCAAGTGAGATTTATTAATTTATATCTCAAGTGAGATTTATGTATTTTTTTATGTATTAACTTATAAGTTAGTGGATTATTAATTTACTATAGTGGTCTAAGTCGAGTCAAATAAAAATTATTATTTAATTAAGAACTTATCATTATTGTAATGTAACCAATAGTTTATTTTATACAGGAGAGAAGCATTTCAAAAGTTATTAAATTAAATCATTTCTCTAAAAGGAGTGAGTAAAAAAAATTAAAAAATTAATTAAGTTATAAAAAATTAATTAAATTAATTAAAAAATTTTAAAAATGAACAGGCTCGATTCAGTTTCATAAGTTTGAAACTAAAATACCAAACCGAACTGAAATTAATAAGAAAATCAAACAGAAAAAATCAAGTTAAATTAAAAAAACTTAATCAAATCAAACCAAACTCATTGGAAATTATAAAAAAAAACCATAAAAAAACTATATAGTTTTTTGTTTTTAATATAACATCAATAAACCAATCCAAAACCAGTCGGTTAAGTTTTAGTTTTTATTTTAAAATAATTAAACTGAATCAAAACTGGGTAATTTAAACTAATTTTAATTTTTTTTTTAAAAAATAATTTAATTATTTTTATGTAAAAACCAAACCAAATTAAAAATAATAATTCCTATCTCCAAAACAATAAGGATTCATGCCTCATTTGTTAACTTGGTCCAACCCGCTTTCTCAAAGATATTAGAAAGCTTTTGCTGCTTCTAATTTATTTTCTTTGGGTTTGGAAATGTCGGCAGAATACTTACATACAATACTCTTTAATCATAGAAAGAACTATTTAATCTTTAAATTCTCAAGTATTTCAAGAACTACCAAATCATAAACCCTCCAACCATAAGGTGGAGCTAACCAGATTAAATATGATCATACATCAAATGCAGTTGCTTTGTGAAAATGTTCGTGNATCAAGAACTTATCATTATTGTAATGTAACCAATAGTTTATTTTATACAGGAGAGAAGCATTTCAAAAGTTATTAAATTAAATCATTTCTCTAAAAGGAGTGAGTAAAAAAAATTAAAAAATTAATTAAGTTATAAAAAATTAATTAAATTAATTAAAAAATTTTAAAAATGAACAGGCTCGATTCAGTTTCATAAGTTTGAAACTAAAATACCAAACCGAACTGAAATTAATAAGAAAATCAAACAGAAAAAATCAAGTTAAATTAAAAAAACTTAATCAAATCAAACCAAACTCATTGGAAATTATAAAAAAAAACCATAAAAAAACTATATAGTTTTTTGTTTTTAATATAACATCAATAAACCAATCCAAAACTAGTCGGTTAAGTTTTAGTTTTTATTTTAAAATAATTAAACTGAATCAAAACTGGTTAATTTAAACTAATTTTAATTTTTTTTTAAAAAAATAATTTAATTATTTTTATATAAAAACCAAACCAAATTAAAAATAATAATTCCTATCTCCAAAACAATAAGGATTCATGCCTCATTTGTTAACTTGGTCCAACCCGCTTTCTCAAAGATATTAGAAAGCTTTTGCTGCTTCTAATTTATTTTCTTTGGGTTTGGAAATGTCGGCAGAATACTTACATACAATACTCTTTAATCATAGAAAGAACTATTTAATCTTTAAATTCTCAAGTATTTCAAGAACTACCAAATCATAAACCCTCCAACCATAAGGTGGAGCTAACCAGATTAAATATGATCATACATCAAATGCAGTTGCTTTGTGAAAATGTTCGTGCACAGTCAATGCTTGCTAAATGAGTTCCATTGATCTGGCCAATCATGTTTACGTTTATTGATTATCTAGTAGCTTATGCACCTACATAGAAGATTGCAGGAGGGTGCATCTGTACTTGGTGTAATGCTGTCATGTCATGCTCCTTCACTATGCTGACAGACAAGGAAGCTTGACAGCTATAGTAGAAATGGAAACCTTCAAACTTGAACATTGCCACTGTCTCAGATTGATATGTAATCCCTGTACAGTCTAGATTTAAGGGCTCCCCAGTACATAACATGAGAATACAGTGCCCCGATTGTTTATACAACCACAACCTCCTTTGCCACTACTAGCATATACAGCACTACATGTTAACATATTATATTTCATACAAAATCGTATCTCCTTTACTTTTTCCTAGTTTTATCCCCTCTCTTTCTTTTCTGGAATTCTGACAACCAACCATAGAAGATAAGTTTGTGCTGGGACTGTTCAGCTGTACTTTTTGGAAGTCCAGCGGCAATTCAACGCCAAAGAACAGCATGTCTTCCACTCTGTGACTGGTTTTCATGAACTTAGAAAGAAAGAAATCCAGAGAAAGTATAGCCAGTTCATATTTCCCCACTCCAACTTCCATAGTTTAACTCACCTAGTATGGTGCAGAACCTGCATCATCATGAAATCTCGGGAAAAAGCAAAAGACTAGCTAGAAGGTAAAAGAAAGACACTACCAAAATTCAGAGATGGCCCATGTAACGCATCACCCATGTGCTAGGAGCTTCCTACCAAAAAGCTATTGCTGCTGCCAGAGCTTCCCATTACGAAAGGCGCAACGGCATCACGAACAAGGAACTTCACATTACGAGTCCCAACATATTCCATTATCTCCAAACACTCCTGCAAGTCAGAGTCACTCACCAACAGTACCCACTCCTCTTCATCATCTAGATACTTGAGTTGGAAAGTTCCAGTTTGCAATTTGAACCTATTTGATACTTCTTTGTAGAGCTGCAAACATCCCGCTGATGGATCAAACTTGAAGCGGATTATATCTTCTTTGTAACTGGCTTTTACAGTAATTTTTAAATCACCATCACAGAAACTAGTTTGCACTTTTGAATGCTTCCTCTCCTCAAAGCTCGAAGAGCTTGATATACTGCCATGCATCATTGAACCAGTGCCACTTGATGAGTCAGTCATGCTTGAACAAGTAGGCTGGTTATGTTCTACATTTCCATCGTCACCCTCCATTTTGGTATCCATCTCCTTGGCGAAGGAGCTTGAGCTTTGAGACACAAAGTGAGTGTCCAAATTCTCTAGTAGAATACCACCATTTTTCATGCCCCATTTGTTGCCTGCTCTTGCAAGAGAACCCGTGATGTCACTTTCAAGACAAGCCCAAGGTCCGGAGCCAAAGTTAGCCTGCTCACATAATCCAGCATCCGTTGCTGCTGACTTGGCATCTTGACTACAATCAATCACTTGAACGCAAGACTCCTTTAATGCTCCTCTGCCACCTATATGACATTCATCATTTTCTACTTCAACACAATTATTGCCATCAGTACAAGGAGCTGGACGCACAGAATCTACATCATGGTTAGCTGGATCTGAATTTCTATTGGACAGATTTTTCTCTTGAAATACAAAACCATTTCGAAGATCAAATTCTTGCATCATGGCTCCCCCAGCAATGAAACCACCTGCGGTAGGATCAAATTTCAGCCCTCCTTCCACCCCCTGAACAGTGTCAAGCACAGTCTGTATTTTTTTTAATGAGCGGTTCACCTTGTTTATCTTGCGGGATGGCCATCTGGATATTCCATGTTGTCTGCAAATTCTTTTCAGTGTTGTGGGGCAAACTACACAAGAAGGAAATTTAAAGATTAACTACAAATTCTTCTAAAAGATGGCAAAAAGGCTATCCTATCCTAATAAGATCTTTTGATAAAGGAATTTGGGAAAAGAAATAACACAAGGTAACCATCAACACTTCATCATGAATTACTAGTTTCATCAATTCCAGGAATAAAAGAACCTTGGTTAATAAAGCTAAATGATCTAAAAAAGAGTGGAAAATGACGATTCTTGACTCAAATGAAAAGTTTTTCCGGAAGTTTAGATTTCTAGCTTATTCAGAAAGTTTTGATACCAAGTCTGATTTAATAATTATATAAATGACATCGAGCTCACCACCAATGCTTTTGGCAGCATCCTTGAGACTTCCAGAAAAGTATTGCTGAAGAACGCTCAGGCTCACAGTTTTCTCTGCTGTGCTTCTCTTTTTCTCCACCTGTCTTCTAGATCCACTCATTTTCTATGCAAAATATTCATAAAAAAAGAGTTAGAAATCAATACAATAAGCATGATATTTCTACTTTTCAGGAAAGTAACCAAAAGGGACAGAAATATGTCTTCAAGGAAGTTACCTGTTCGTTAGAGCTATTTGATTCTGTTTGACAATTTTTTGAACCAGACATGTTAAAAAGCATCTTGGCAGCCGAATTCAAGTTTCCTTCTGATAATGCAGTTTGAGAACTGCCCTTTGAAATGGACATTGGTCTGATGCTTGGAACTGCTTCTTTTGGCAAACCATCTTCAGAACATTCCTGCCTAACAAATTCTGTGTCTGAAACAGTTCTCAAACTCTTACAAATTCTCTGCATGGTGCCTGAGAGATTGTTCAACAGGAGCTGCTGGTCTGAACTGCCCTTTATATTGACAGGGAGAAAGAACTCTAAAATATAGTCCTCATCACCAGTGTAGGTGCTTCTTAGCCTGATTGCAACTGCAGCATTCAGACCATACTTGCGTGCATGATGAACAAGTGGATAGTCAGTTATATCATATGCCTTCACATCAGAGAAGAAGAATGGATGATTTGATTGTAGTGCTTTTCCAGCTATGCCTTGCCCTTCCTCAATATAATGTTCTGCACATGCATGCGCAAATCCTTGCATCTCTCTGTCATTCACATAGCAAGCTGTATCTTCAATGCACAATACACATTTACCACTTGACCTTGAATTGGCTTCCCTGACACGCACTTTTATGATTTCATCAAGAGCTTCCTCGGTATAATTACAAGGAATCCACGTGAGAGCCAGTGGCAATCTATGTGCATGGCATACAGCTCGTAGAACATCAGCTATTTCAGACAAGGCAGCTCTTTTGTTGCTTGAGAGACACTGAAAAGTAATAATTTCCCTTAGATTAAGTGCTGAGTGAAAACAGAAGAGTTCAAAGCGAAAGCCATGTCATCTTTTTCTCTTAGTTTATTTAATTATCAATTTCAGGCGTGTGGTTTCCCCCCTTTCTTTAGGGTGTGAATGCTAGAACTATCCAATAAAAAAAGAAAAAGGAAGTTGCTGATAAATACCTGAGGAAGAAGTCGAGGAGATGCAGTGCTCCGTAAGTTCACAGCCTGCAAACCATCGAGTCAACAATTAGGGTGCCATCAGACATATCTTTGCACATAAATGTTTGGATTCTGATTCATATGGTAGCCACATAAAACAACTGGCAAGCTTTAATCATTGGTGCATAAATTTCAAGATGCAAAAATTGTCCGAGTGATGAAAATAAAGAACTTTAAGAAGTAAGATGCTTCAAGGAAACTAAAAGGCATAGACTTCCATACACTCAACTAACTCAGGAGAATCCTTAGGTTGCATTCGATTCAGAGTTGAAGGTTAGAGGATAAGTGTTAAGGTATGAAGTGTTAATGGGGTAAGAAAATGGTTGAAGTGTGAAGTGTTAAAGGGGTAAGAAAATGGTTGAAGTGTTAAGTGTTAAAGATGTTTGGTATTAAAAACATAAGATGGTTTAAAAATTTATAGAAAATATAATTAAAAATCAGGAAACGAAGTGTATTAGTGGGGCCTAATAAGAAAATGAAAAGAGAAATTGAGCGGTGAGGTTGAGGAAGAGAGAGAAATGCACAAAAATAAAAATAAATTTTTTTAACCCCTTTAACAAAGAAAGTTACCAAACAAGATTAAAAGGGGTTAAAAGTTAACCACTTTAACCCATTTTAATCTAAAATCAAAACCTTAGATGTATCAGTAGTTGTTTTAGAAGTAAAAACAAAATCCAGGTAGTTAAAGATGTATTCCCATCATATGCAACAATTTTGCTTGCATCCTTAAATGATGCAGAATATTCAAGATAACAAAGTAATTCCCAGCAGAGAAATCTAACATTTTCTTCACAAAAATGCATCATATTATGGTTCTAAAACATAATAGCGAGGGAAAGGAATTTATCCGTCAACAACACACCAAGAGTCTGTGCATGCACGCTGGACTTGAGTCCAAAGATATTGCAGAAGCTAGAACAAGAGGCTTCCAAAGGGAGAAGCTTATTTATGATCAACATTTTGTTCTCACTCCAGAACAAACAATTTCTGCCCTTTCTCTCTTTTATTAGATTTTTTAATGGAAAACAGGTTGCCAGGCAAGTTACATAATTTATCAACTAAATTGAGGAACAGAGACAGATAAAAGAGAACAAAAGCTTCTATACGAGAATATGTAGTAAAATGAAACTAACCTCAAGCGCATGGCAAATGTTTTCCATCTCTGAATCAAAATCCGGTTTCTCCTTCATAGTGACAAGTTCCAGAACAGCACAGCAGGACATCTCATCAGGATCAAAGACCGGTAATGCAAAAGAACCCCGTACTTCATGATCAGCTGCATGCTTTGCTCGTAAGTATTCACCCTTGCTATAATAAATTACATTTGAGGTCCACTCTGGAACTTTGGAAGTGAACACACGACCAGGAAGCCCTAAAGGCAAACCAGGCTTCACTTCTGCAGGGAAGGTAAATGTTCTAGACACCTCTCGGAACCCTGCTAGCATTTCATCAAGCAAGTATGGTTGATCTGTAGTGCTTAACATGTATTGATTCCCAATCCTTCTGGGAATCCACACTTGTGCTAAAAAACCCCCTCCAGATGAAACCTTCAACGAGGATAATGCCCTTAGCATCCTCTCATCAAGTGATGGTGCCAGTGGCCGAGCAATAATATGATCTGTCAAGTTTGAGAAACGATTTTGTTGACCAGCATCGTTACTGTGCTTTGGACTCAAATCATCAGTATCAATTGAATCTGAGGGGTAACAAAAATGGGAATTTATTTGCTGAAGCACCACTTTATCCACTTTATTCCCACCATTGTAAGAAGTCCCAGCCGCATTTGTTGTATTCTGTACAGGAGCAGAATTTAGTGCTGCAAAACTTCCTGGATCAAAGGATGGATAGGATGGTGATGGAAAGGATGGCATTCCAAATGGGTCAAGCATTTGATCCATAGCCGATGGGTTGTTGCACAATTCAGCATAAATATCAAAATTCATAAGCTCCGAGAAATTGTTGAATGGTTCCTCAAGAAGTAAATTCCTCGGGGAACCATCTAAAGGTGTGGCACCATCCATCTGAGCTCTTGGAGAAGCCCAATAACCCGTCCCCTTTTCTTTTGACGAGAAGGGGTTCTCCATTTTTATACAATCAAGCACTCTCCTAATAACCTCTCGCCTCTTTTCAATCAGAGTACCATCCAAAGGAACTTAATGGACCTGATCCTTCCTCTCATATTACTACGCTTGAACTCAAGCTTCAAATCCATTAAGGTTTCCCTCTTTGCACTGATTTTACCCACCCTCTAAACAAAACACCTCGATTTCATCTCTTTTAACCTTCTTTGTTTTTTATTTGAACAGCTAAAAGCAACTCAGGTACTCTTAAAAAAGCAAACCCTTTACCTCTTTCTCCCGCAATAACCCACAGAGCTAAATCTCACCTCCTTCCAATCCTGCATAAATATAGCAGCACAAGACCATAAATCAAGATATATCGGCTTTCAGCTACCAATAAACACATGTCACTACATCCGCGGTCTAATTAATACATCACTCAGCAACAACAATCTAATAACATGACATCCAAAAATTTTGAAATCTCCAAAGCTTCCGTGATTTACTGGAGCACAAGTCCAGACTCCACAATGAACAATAACCAACAAAACCCACCTCCAAGTTTGTCCCGTTCGCACAGATAAGAACATAAACGTAACTAAATATGAATAAAGATTGCGTCTTTTTTATGCATATGTGTATAAAGCTTGAGTTTTTTTTATGTGGGTTTGCTCAGAAATGGTCAACTAAGGCACTGAATGGTTGAATTCAATGTAAGAGAACAAAACTGAATCAAGACCACAGAATGATTGAAACCAATGCAAAAGAACTAAACTCAAACAAGACCACACACACAACATCAAACTTAACCTTAAAAGAAACAAAATTGTCAAAAAAAACCAACCACTTACACATCCCAATCTCCTCGAAACTTTGCGATTTGATTCCTTATGGAAGAAGCCAGGGGAGAGAATCAAGTTTTGAAGGGAGAAAGAAGGAATGCCGTGAACGAGTAATTACTAAAAAGGAAAGCCCTTGTTAGCAGGTATGTAGCAGGTTTGGATTTAGAGAGCTGATGCTGGTGCTCGATTTTTCTATGCAGAAGACCTTCCGTTTACTGAGAACAGAAATGTTGGTCTTCCCAGTAAATTCCAAGGAGTAATAGCAATAACCGTAATGGAATGGAGGAGTTAACCATGCGCAAAGACAAGCGAACATAGAATATATTTTCTTTTAATTCGCTGTTTTATGCTAGAATTTTGAAAAGGGGTAGGGTAGGGCAGTAAATCTGAATTTTTATTTATTTGACAGAAAGTTAATATTCTCAACAGCCTCAAAGGACGGAAGAGGCTGTGTACATGTTATATATTAGTAATTTTTGCAATTGTCTTGATATTAAGAAATAAAAAAATAATTTTAATGTATTTTTAAATAAAAATCATTTATAAAAGATAGTATATATCAAAATACTAAATACTCGTTAAAGGGTTGGTTTGATAATAATTTCTACTTCATTAAAAGCATTAAAACGATTGTTTTTTTAAAATAATATTTTTTAAATATATTAAAATAATATTTTTTTATTTTAAAAAAATTGTTTTTATATTAAAATGTTAACACGATTTAAAAAATATAAAAAATTAATTTTAAATTGAAAATAATATTTTTAAGAAAATATAGTTGCATCCAAAACAAACTAGCATTAAGTTGAAAAGTACAAATATAGTTTATACCAGAGAGGGCTAGGAAAATATAGTGATTGCAGCTTTCTCCATATCAAGAAAAAAGAGAGTTCAAAATGGTAAAATTCCTCAATCGTCCATAATGAAAGAGACAATCTCATGATTCTTGATTTGTAAAGATACTTTGTTCGGTACTTTATTTTATTTTTCTATTCAAAACGAATATAAACGTGTAGTCTAGAGATAGTTGTCTATACAGTGATAAATAATATATATCTATATGGTTATAAATAATATATAACTTCTAGGAGAGAAAAAATTCACTGCCTTTTTTAATTAGAAAGTAGTTTTTTTGGGAGTTATTTTCTCAAAAAAATAAATTATTTTATGATACTTGGTGATGTTATAGAAAATAAATTAGATTTTTTTTTAGTGTTTAGTTATATTATAAAAAATAAATAAGAAAATAACTTATTAATTTTTTATTTTTTTTAATTTTATTAAAAAAACAAAAACTAAATCTTATAGACAAAAAAATTGGAGGATGAGATTGAAAAAAATTAATTTTATAAATTATTTAAAATTAAAATCAAAATATAATGAAATTAAAAATATATATATATATAATTTCATAAATTATTTTAAATAAAAATAAATAGCAATCAAAAGAGTAAGAATCAAATATAATAGATACAAATTAATTAAAAAAATAATAAGATAAAACTAGATAACAATAAAGAAATAATGATCAAAGTTGATATAAAAATTAAATTACATTAAATTTTAAGAGATAAAATTAAAAAAAATAAAAATAAAATATAAAACAATAAAAAAAGACCAAATATGATAAACAAAACTTTTTAATTAAATAATAATAAGAGAAATAGAAATAATAATAAAAAATCAAAATCAAAATTGCTATAAAAATCATGTATGTTTAGCAATGCGGTACAAACGAATCATTAAAAAACATATAAAAAGAATTAATTTGATATTTTTAAAATAAAAAATAATTTAAAAAATAGGATAAACCACGAAAGCATATATTTACTTTCTTTGTTACGTTGAAGTTAAAGATAAAGATATAAAAGCATAGTAATAGAAATTGACTAGATCCAAATTTTAAGTCAGGTAAATTACCTCCAATCAATTAAATTGATATTATTTTAAATTATTTATGTTAAAATAATATTATTTTGAACTTAAAAAGATATTAAATTGAGTTTTAATAAGATTTTGATTGAGTTACAAGGTTACATGTTGGAGCAACGTGGTTTAATAATTGAGATAAAAAGTGAAATAATTATTTTTTTTTAATTAAAAAGCTGGGGTTCAAATAATAGTTTAATATTCTTTTAAAAAGAATCAATAAAAGCTCATTATTATCCTGCTCATCCCCCCCCCCCCCCCCCCCC
>SRLM01000352.1:468387-597692 GCA_015708895.1 Populus ilicifolia
CCCCCCCACTCCTCAGCATTGCTGATAGCCTCACCCTTTTTAAAAGAAAATGGTGCAGTCCAAATGGTAAGTTTACATTTGTTCTATTGCAACTAATCAAATTTCCAAAAGTTTTTTTTTTTTTTAAAAAAAGAGCAGCCATTAAGAAACCAAAGGCATAACTTTGTAAATTGCAAGGCAAAGAAGCATACCTTTTTTTAAAAAATAAACATTATTTTCCCATGGAAAATTGTACAAGAAAAGGGTACTTTTCACACACCATAGAAAGTAAAACTCAATTGCAGACTCTCCTTTTACAAAGAAGACAACTTACAGTAAATTACCAATTGCTAGTCGGTAAAAATGACTTGAATTTCTAGGGCATGCTTCCTTTTTACCCCTATTGTTCTCTAATGTCGCACATCTATCCCTAAAAGTTCATGCACTCCTCCTAATTGTTCAGATAGCTAGGAAAGGTCTTTTATTTTTCATTGTATTACTTTTGTTCCACTCGTATTTTATTATGTACATGAGATAATTAATTAAATATATAGACATAGAATAAATCTGTCATTATAATAGTTGTGGAATAAATTTTTATATTTTTAAAATAAATAAAAAAGATAAATAGACTTGTTCTCGATCTTCATCTTTCTTATCCTGGGATAGTGATTAGTAGCTACATTAAATCCATCTAAAATCTAAAGAAACAAAAGTTCAAGTTGGGATTTTTATTGGCTAGTTCATGATAATGATCAAGATGAAAACTCTAAGAATAATATTGAAAGATTTTAAATCACATGGATAAAGATGGGAAATTGTTGAACAAGTAGGGGTATAAAATATAGTTCACACTAGGTCGGTCATTCCCTCATGCCACGGAGTGACTCGTGTGATTTCTATTTAAATATTAAAAACTTAAGTTGCTAATGTATTTTATCGGAAAATAAATAAATTCTATAGAATAGAATAATTTTATAGAAAATAAATTATAAAATTTAGTTTTTAATAAATTTAATATTAAAAAAATTAAATAAAGAATAAATTGAAAATAAATTATAAAAAGTTTCCCTCCTCTTTTAGTGATATGTTAACTAGTTCTAGAGTCCACACTTTGCTGCGGGGTTGAATTATGTTTTTATTATAAAAAAAATTATGTTTGAATGTTGAGATAAGTTAAAAGGGAAGATAAAAAATTCATCCTCATAATTTTATAATTATAATAATTAGAGTTAAATTAGTTTGAAATATTCAGTCAAATATATAACTCAGATTTTAAATTAAAATAATTTGGTAAAAAAATAAAAAAAAATATTTTAAAAAAATTATGTTAAGTTCTTAATCTCATGGCGATGGAGTTATAAAATACAAAACAGCAATCTTGGCCACATATTGAAAAGAGATTGGCAATGACATGATTCCTCTGGCATAAATTCTCGAAGAGAATTGGAAAATAATAATTAATAAAAAAAAAACAAAGAAAAGGACGACAGCAACCATGGGTCTTGACCAGAAAGCTTAAGATTGATCTTTCATACAATGACGATGCAAGGCCGCAGAAAAAGAAAAGAGAAGGGTTTTTAAAGAGACAATGCTGTCATCAAGCACGACTCTCTCTCTCTCTCTCTCTCTCTATATATATANCTTTGTTTATTATTGATAATGTTAATTAATAGAAAATATTTTTTAATTAAAATAAAATTTTTTTTGACAGATTTAAATAAAAAATACTTTTTAAAAATTATAAAAAATTTAAAAATATCATAATATTTGTTGATTATATCAAATTATCCTTAAATTTTTTATTGTTATATATATTTTATTTTAAATATTTATTTTTCAATTTCACCTCTTAAAATTTAATTTTTATATTAACTTTGGTTTTTTTTATAATTTTTATTTACTTTTTTTCTTATAATGTTTTTATTCAAATTTTTTATTTATCAAGTTTGATTTTTATTTTTTTGATTGTTACTTGTTTTATTTAAAATAATTTATAAAATTTTAATTATTATTATTTTAAATTCTTCATATTTTATTTTTATTTTTATTTTTTAGATTTGATCTCAATTATTTTAATTATTATATATTTTATTTGAGATAATTTATGAAATTTTATTTTTTTTTAATTTTATTTTTATTCAAATTTTTAATTTGCAAGATTTTTTTATTATTATTTTAATAAACTTAAGAAAAATAAAATATTAATAAATTATTTTTACCTCATTTTCTATGATATAACAAAATACTACAAAATATTTTTCAATCTATTCTTTATTACACTACTAAATATTAAAAAATTATTTATTTTTTAAAAAAATATTTTAAAAAAATTATTTTTTAATAAATAAATAGTCATGTATTATTCCTAGAATCTTGAGCATGAGAAATGAAAAGGATTGAAGTTTTTTTTTCCTTCTAATATCAAAAATAGCATCGGTGAACTTTTTTATATGAAAAATAACACAGTTGTGAAAGACCATTCTTGATACATTGGTTTAGATAGCTAGGAAAGGTTTTTTTATTTTTTATTTTTTTTATTGTATTAATTTTGTTCTATTTTATTCAACACATGAGATACTTACTATTAAAAAAAGCATTATGATTATTGTTTTCTAATTAAAAAACAAAAGTAATGAATAAATGAAGATAAAATATAATTGAATAAATAAATAAATATATAGACATAGAATAAATTTATCATTATAAGTTCATGATAACTCTGTAGAAAGCAAAATAAAAAAATTTATGAAATCCAATTACTAACTAATTTAATATTAAAAAATAAAAAAAATTAATTAAAAAAATTAAAATCAACCTGGACTAACTTGATAAACTTAGGTCATGAGATAAATATAAACTCATAGAAAATAAATCAAAATATAATATTATGCAAAATTTTTAATCAATTAAATATTAAATGATGAAATTAAAAAAAACACATAAATCAACATAAATTAACCTGTTAAATTTATAACTCAGGTTGTGAAATCAAAATAATTTCATGGAAAACAAATAAAAATAGATAATGAAACCTAATTTCTAACGAATCCAATTTTAAATGATAAAATAAAAAATTTATTTAAAAAATGATCAAATTGACTGTGACTTGACTTCTAAGAATGGAATAATTTAATAAAAATAATACTAAATAAAAAAATAAATAATAAAACAAAATAAAAAAATAAAATAAACAATACTTTGCCGAGAAAGGAGCACCAAGTTCCCCTCCTCTTTCAGTTTATGTTAACTAGCCTCAATGATAACGTTTTGTCACGATATTAAACTATTTTTATTGTTGCAAAATATAATGTTTAAATGCTGAGATGGAATGAAAAAGAATTATAAAAAATTGATCGTAATAAATTTATAAATATAATAATTAGAGTTGAGTTAACCTAAAATATTCAATCAATTTAATGACTCAGGATTATACATTAAAATAACTTAAAAAAATTATAATAATATTTTAAAAAACACCAAATCTTACAGCTCACATATGCCAACTAGACAAGAGATTGGCAGTGACATAATCCCACCGGCATTAATTTTAAAATTTTATATTTTTGTACTTAAATTAATATTTTTTATATTTTTAAATTATTTTGATAAGCTAATGTTAAAAATATTTTTAAAAAAATAATAAAAAATATTATTTTAATATATTTCAAGATAAATCAATCATTTTAAAAAATAACAACATTTATATTTCCAAATAACTCTAATAAACCACCGTAGTAAAACAAGGAAACGGACAGCGGGACACGTGTCCTCAAAAGAAACTGATTGAGAGCAAAATATGTATCATGAAAACGACAAGAGCAAATTCTTGAGATGAATTATTGCATGTATAGCTCCTGTTGTGACCATGATTGCTGTTTTATTTCTTGAATAATTGGTTGAAAGCACTGTTACCTTAAAAGTAACTAGCAAATTCCCGGGTCTCTGTTTAGCATCACTGAGTTTCTAACGTGTTTTTTGGTTAAGATTTTATTTTTTTAAAATTAAACTTTGCAGTATTTTTAAATTGTTATAATGTGCTATATTAAAAATAAAATTTAAAAAATAAAAAAAAATTATTTTAAAATGTTCTCAAGAATAAATTACTGAGATGAAACTGACTTTAATATATATCATGTATTATTATATGCATAGCTTTTGTCGTGATTGAGATTGATGTTTAATTCCTTGAAGAATCATTTGAAAGCAATATTATCTTAAAATTGACGATCAGATTCCCGAGTCTAGGTTTAAGCATTATTGAGGTGGAAATTATTTTTTTGTTTAATTTTTTTTAATAATTTTAGATCGTTTTGTTGCATTGAGATATATATAAAATAAATTTGAAAAAATAAAAATATTATTTTAATATATATTAAAAAAAAAACTATAAAAAGCAACATTTATCACCCTCCAGAGCACCTCCTGAACAGAGCAGATGTCTCCAAAGAGCATGTATGGACGTAGATGCATGAATGGTTGCATCTAATAAGGCCTTTTGTTGTGGTTCCTGTTTCCTCAAAATTGAGGCAGTTCGGAGCTCCTAAGAAGGTTTGGAAGTCTCGACAGCACGAAGGTGGAAAGCATGGAAGTCTCGACAGTGCCAGGGATTTGGTTGAGTGTTTACACTGTAGAAGGAGGTTCAGTGTACATGAGCACATTTTCCACATACATTTGATCACCTTTCGTAGAGTTCTCATTTGCCTATGGAACCCTTGGTGGAAAGCTGGAGATGCCATATTCACCTAGGGTGGCTAGATGCATGGTTTGAAAGGTGGACAAAACTATATTGCTATTGTTACATTGATTTGGTAGTTATTTTTTAAAGTATTTTTTATTTAAAAATATATATTTTTAAGTTATTTTTAATATTAACACATTAAAACAATATAAAAAAATAATCTCAAGCTGATTTTTCAAATTCTTTTATATATATATATATATTTAAAATAAATAGGCTGTATATTTGAAATTCCACTTTCTTTAACGCATAAAAGCTCAGCTAGAAGTAAATATGAGAGCATGGATCTTCCATCGTGTTTGGGAGGTTTAATAAAATGATAAAAAAGAGATTGATTGAAAAAATAGGAATAAAAATATATATTTGGAATAATTTTAGAGTTAACTTCTATATTTTTAAAATAAAAAGTATAAATAGACATGTTTCATTTTCATCCACTATTCTTGTCTTTTCTATTACGAGGCAATAACATAAAAAAAAAATTAGTTATGAAATTGTATATTTTTTATTTTTTTAGATTAACACATATTTCAAGTAAAAAGTAAGTATTACACTATATTTTTTTTCTAAAAAAGAAAAAAATCAATAAAAAATCAAAGCATGTGGTGATATTTTTAATAACATGAAAAAATATATTTTTAGATGGGGAAGACATATGCACGGGGGAGTGTGCTTCAAGCACCTCACCTTTTTGTTTTAATTTTTTAAATTTATTTAAATACTAAATTTTTTCTAAACTGAATTAATAATAACAAAAACAACATTATAAAAAAAAACCCCTTAATTCTAGGTTTAACATTCCTATTTTTAAGGGTATTTTATGAAAAAATGTGATAAGATCTCAATTCACTTGATTGTTAGGGTTTCAAATAGCTTCTAAATGAAGAGATAAAATTATCATTACTCCGTTCAAGTGAACTATATTATTTTTTAAAGTTTATTTAATTTCTCTTTCATTATTATCCTAGTACTTGGAAAATTAATCAAAATATTAAATTTTAATTTTATTTTATATTAATTAAAATATTAGAAATTTATATTGATCAGAATATTAAATTTTAATTTCTTAGTACTTGGAAAATCAAACAAAATAAATTTTAATTTATATTTATATTTATCAAAATATTAAATTTTAATTTCCTAGTACTTGGAAAATTGAGACTTTTTAGTTAAACTATCTCATATATATCAAACCTATTATCATTTGAAATCCCATTTTCTTAGGTCACTTTTTTCCTCAAATTCGGGAAACCAAAGTCACTTATGAACAATGTTATCGTCAGACGTGCATGNGTGACAGG
Source organism: Populus ilicifolia (assembly GCA_015708895.1). Taxonomy (NCBI): domain Eukaryota; kingdom Viridiplantae; phylum Streptophyta; class Magnoliopsida; order Malpighiales; family Salicaceae; genus Populus; species Populus ilicifolia. Next base: position 474,409 of record SRLM01000352.1, read on the forward strand.
CGTGCATGGTAAGGTTCGAACCCATGTACTGAGGAAGGGGACAAGCCCCTCCCACCGCTGGGCTAGAACCTCACTTGTAGTACACATCTAATAGATGCATGCCTTTATGTGCATTTGTATAAATGGTGGGTCTCTACAGTACACAAACATACATGCCTCGTCTCTACAGTACACAAACATACATGCCTCGATCAGGTTCAATTGTAATGAAAAATAATATTTATCCATTCAGCATTTAAGCACAATTTAAATGAATCAAACTTAAAACTATTTTAAAAAATAAAAATAAATTGATTTTTTTCTTGTAATCTTTTTTAAATCAACAAATTAATAACTAGATTTTTATTAGATTAGACTCGGATCATAAATTCAATCAAATTTTGAGTTTTTGGTTAGATCAACCATTTTTTTTTCAATTTGTACCAATCTAGATTTCAAATGAACTTGTTAACCGATTTAGAAAGATTTAAAAATATATAATGAACATTTAAATATAAAATATTATTGATTAGACAATATTTATTTTCACGGTTAAACTATGTTTTTAAAGTTTTTATTTAAAATAATTTTAATTTTTTTTTAAATTAATTTGATGTAATAATATCAAAAATAAATTTTAAAATATAAAAAATATTTTAATATATTTCTAAACCAAAACACACTTTACAAAACAACAATTATTATAATGCCTAACTCTACCTTCTTGCATTACTAGTGGTGATCAATTAAACCAATCTTTAGACATGTAAGTGCTCATCTTAGAGCTTCCTATTACTTACATTTTGTGAATTAACAATCAAAATTAGGAACAATTTATTACTTTAATTGGCTTATCATTGCTTTGCTCCAGTCAATGATCTTGTAAGTGCCAACTCGTAATGGATCAAACGAGTGGTATTAATTAATGACACACCAACTTGCAACAGTATTGATTACAGCAAAACATTACATGGTACGTAGAGCTAAACAATTAATAGTCTCCACTGAAATTTCAGCATAATCTATCCTCTAAATAATGCTTCCCACACATCTATATACCTCCCCACCTGTGCTTAAAAAGTAGATCAAGTCTCCTCTAGCTCTAGGTATTACAGCTAATTCTAAGCCTAGATTATTGAAAAATAAATCATGTTTAGTTACGAGCATGTATGTGCCTAGCACTTGTAGCTTTGATCTATTGAAAATTATGCTCGTTTTGAGCACTTTGTCTAGGTCTGGGTATCCTTGAATATGATTCACCTTTTTAAAGAATAGTTTTTTTTTTCAGGACCTCTTTTAAATATCCTTGAAAATTATTATTATTATTATTATTATTATCTGGCCCAGTTCAATTATACCTTCCAAGGTACACATAGACCTACCAAGTATATATTTTGTTGGAGTAGGTATGTAGAATAAGTGTGATACTCGCATTGGATTCTTCCTGAGATTCAGTTTCTCTTCCAAGATTTCTTGCTTATACATATTATTTTATTATTGATGATAAAAATATCATGTGATCGATCGTGTCCCTGTATTCCTTCAGCAAGGAAATTTGTTCCCAGCTAAATCAAACCTAGCTAGGGCAGCAATTATCAAGAACCTCTTTAAAAAATCAAGAAAAGAAGAGAAGAGTTAATTCCAAATATTTCTTAATAAGGCAAGCTCCATCTTTGAGATTTGTTTTTTAAAATAATCGAAAAGAAAAAGAAAAGTCTTTTAATTAAATTAATTAATATATTAATATATTTATATTAATTTCTAAATAAATATAGAAGTATAATTCGAAATGCGAAATGAATATAGAATAGAATTCTCTAGAATAGAAGTATAATAGAATAGAACTATAATTTAGTTAATAGTTAATATAAGATTCTATTTTATTAATGTTTAATATTATTTATTATATTATATTTATTATTAAATATTAAATTTAGAATAATATATATATATATATATTAGTTCAATTATTTTTTTATTTAATTATCAAAAACAGTTTATATATATTTTAATTAATTTTTTTTATAAATTTTAAAATTAATAATTAGATAAACTTTTAATAGTTATCAATATTAATAATCCTAGAACTCGAATCTAAAATTATAAATAAACAAATTTTTTCATTTTAAATTTTTATCGTAGGCTACTTATTAGAAGGTTAGTTTAATAAATTTTATTTGACTTGATAATTTGTGATATGATACTTTAAAATATATATATATATATTTATTAAAAATAAATTAAAAAATATTTTTATATTATCTTTCCAACTAAAAAACAATTTAAAAAGAGGTTATACAACAATTTAAGCAAATAAAATAAGTAAGCATTTGAAATGATCTTCTTGGCACACAACGCACGCAAACAAAGAATTTATGTTATTAAATAATCCTTTTTTCAGTTCCAATCCTTGCCAACATATATAGACGCTGGAGAGTGATCTTAATTTATCATATTTATTGGATAATTAATGGCAGCGACTTTGTATCCATTATAAGCTTTTTTTTTTTTTTTTTNTCCGGGCCAGCTTACGCGCACCACGACTAATCTCCACGGCTCACTGAATACCCTGCAAATCCAGTAGGCATGTAAGGCATCGCGGGGATGACAGACGTGCACATCAGGGCTCGAACTCAGGTACAGTGAAAGGAAACAAGCCCCTTCCACCGCTAGTCCAAGCCAGAGAATGCTATTATAAGCTTTGTTGAAAAGCAATGTTATGGTTTTAGTTAGTTCACATTATTAAAACAAAAGTCTAATTAATCCTTAATTATCTTCGTGATTGGAGACTGTTTAATTTCATAATGTATTGATAGATATTTTATGATTGTCGTTGTCTCCTACGCAGGCAAAAATGACTGTCCAATTATCTTATTTTTCTCAAGTCTTCTTCTGCCTTGTCCTTCCCAACTTCTTTGTTAATGACAAAAAAGAAAAAAAAGAAAAAAGAAGAGATTTGTGGCCTCGACGACCTACATGTCGCTTTCGCCCTAGTTGTCATCTCACCGCATCAAATCACGCTTCAGAAGACTCCCATCAATAAAATCGAGAGAAGAAAAATGGTGATTTAATGGAAGATGACGTAAAGATGACGGTGAGCACATGGATGCATTGACTGTTAATTTAAATAGCAAGATATTTTCATCCTAATTACATCATCCTGAAAACTAGTTGTTTCATTATCACTTGGTCCTTGATTAGAAAACTCATCTGATGTCAATATTTAACCTGATCAGATGGAGGAGATTGATTCATAATTCAGTCGATTCGGTTTTGGTGAACGAATTTAATTTTTTAATTAGGTTAAATATTGACATCAAATAAATTGCATATATTTGATGATCAGGTTAAATATTGGCATCAAATAAGTTAATTTATTTAATTGATAATTCGATCGATTTGGTTTCGATAAATGAATTTGAATTTTAAGTTAATTTAATTGATTTAACAAGCCAAACTTTAATTTAGTTAAACTTATCATTTTTTATTTATTTTTGATTGAATTATTATCTGAATCCCGCATCTTGTCAACAATAAATCCAAATTAGTAATGCATATGACATATGCATACTAATATTCTATTTTGATATTTATAGCTTTACATAATCATTGTTATATAAACCTAGTTGACCATTGTGGAAGTGGAAATCTAAATTAATATGGCAAATGGAGTACAGCTTTGGTAATGTTTGCATAATCAGGAATAAAAAAAGCTAGCTAGTTGACTGTTATGTACTAGATCCAAGAACATCATTAAGTAGGACAAGCAATCTTCCATGAATTATTAGATAAAATACACATTTTAAAATTATTATGATCTTCGCAAGTAGGATTCTCTTGATAATTGTAAGTAGTTGTTAATTCTTGGGGGAACATCTCATGTTAGTTGCTAATCATCTTTCAATTCTCGAATTGGATCCCTAATTTGATTTTTTTCTTAATTAAGCCCCTAGTGTATTGGACATCCATTTTTTAATCAAGTCTTGGGTTTTATATTTTGTATTTTGTACCATAATGGTGATTTTTGTTTTTGAAGAGAACTTGATATTTTCATTAAATAGTTGCCATCGTTCAGAAGGAAGAACCCCATTGAAAATGCTTGATATGATGGGGATGACTTGAAATTGACATGAGAAGAATCAAGAAAACGCAATATAATAAGGTGAGAGAATGAGGTGTTCCTGTTTTTTATATACTTGGAACTCCATCTAAAGGCACACATATTTTTTTAAAAAAACTATCGTATTTCTGTTAATCACCAATGAATATTCGAGGAGTTGGTCTAGTCTCTTCTTGGCTGAATCTGGCCACCAGCACAAATTTGAGAGGCTTTTCTAGTCTCTTGCAAGCACATTGAATTCATTGAATTCACATAAATTTTGGTTTCAAAAGCTTGGCAGGGAATGTTCTTCGGATTTAGGATAGGTTTAAATTTCTGGGTTTTTCTTGAGCCTTGCACTTCGAGTCCTATGTATCAGCTGAGACTGTCCCATATACTTGATGAAACCATAGTTTATTTATTAATTTAGAAAAATCAAGCACTAATTTCTACACCTAATATGTTTTAAAGCAATGCTAGAGATAATACTTCTTACCATTAATCCGCAGAGGTGAGTTCAATGGTAGAAATACATATGGCTTCAATCTAACTTCTGTTGCGCAAGTTGCAGCTACATAGCACGTTTCAAGCTGGGCCTTAAGCCTATTCTTTCTGCTCACACCCCTCAATCTCTGTATCTGGGACCTTTTTTTTCTTTTCCTAATTAAATATAATCAAATTGAATCTAGGCTGTGCTTAGGATTTAACAAGCAAGAACATGAATATATAAATGGGAATTCTGTCCCTGTTTTGAAGTTTCCCACGTAGTTTCTTGCAAGGCCACTCTTGCCAAGAGGGCCGATTGAATATTATACTGATGTCCGATTCTTCATCGCCTCCCGTTGATTTTTATAATGAGAGGTCCGATTCTATAATGTTAATTTAATATCATTGATCACATTACTAGATGCCCATCAAATATATAATTAATGGATTAAGAACTTAATATTAGATATTATAAAAGATTCATAATAAGAACTTATCGTGTATCTAAAACACCCAACAAGGTAATTTTATCATCTAAGATGTTAGAACTGGCTTAAATTTATTACTATTTAGTTCACTTATTTCTTATGATCATTGAAAGAATTGTTTTTTTTTTTTTTTTGAAAAAACAAGGGATATTATCACCAGCAGGATTCTAGCATAATAATAGAGGGTACAAAGCAGTCAGGATTCTATGTTAGGCTATTGATCGAGAGAAATCAGGTTAAAACACTGAGTAATATTTTGATTATTGTTTCGTAGCAAGATGAAAATGATATAATTTTTTTGTATTTTTTTATTTTAAAAATAAAAAATTTATATTAAAATTGTTTTAGACGTATTATTTCATATTCATATCCCTATTATTTTTTATTAAATACATTTTTGTTCTTGATATTTCTATCTCTTTTATTATGAGATGGTAAACAAAATTTAAAAAAAAAATTGCATTAATATCTTTCAAGGTTAGGATTAAAACAATGTATCTAAGCAAGTTAAGATAAAATAAAAATACATTCAAGCCCAATAACTCTCTGCCACTCTCCTTTTCTTACTTGGTCTCACTATTTTTGATTTTGGACATATTAGTCATTCTACAAAACTATTATTGACATAGAAGGACTAATATCTATGACATCTTAAACTTTGGGGGTCATAGGAGTAATTTAAACAAATCCAAAGCTAATAGACTAGTGTGTCCGGTTATTATTACTTCCATGTACTCCCCTTTGAGATTTTGAATTTTGTTTTTGATTAAAAATAATTTTTTATATTTTAAAATTATTTTAATACATCGATATTAAAAATAACTTATGAAATAAAAAAAATTCTATTATAATATATTTTTAAATAAAAAATACTTTAAATGATGACTGCTATAATTTCAAACTAGCTCTCTAATTGAAAATCTGACCCACTTACCGGATTCCAATTGGACATCCTCTGCTTCATATAGTCAAATTCCTTGATATACGTACACACATATATATATATAGAAGCAACTTTCAAAAGTTTTCAAGCAATTCCATACTTTTCTTCGCAAGCTTTCTTGACAAGGCACTTCCATGGCAATTTCAGCACCATCCATCGTCCAGATTTTAGTGCAGTGTAAGCTCCGAAACTTGATTTTCCTATTTCTAAATGATCCTAATCAGCCAGATTTATTGATGAAAAAGGGTTATTAGATAGATATCAAAGAGTCACATGGTCTAGCAAACACAATTCAAGGATGCAAGGAATCGAGGGGCAACTAGCTGCAAATATTGCAATGACTTCATTCCTTGAAAAACATTTGATATAATTTATCAATCACCACTTCAATGCAAAGTCCAGTGTATAAAACACACTGCGTTTCTTCAAATGTATAAACTTTTCAAGTTTCGAAGGCAAATGATGGCTCTGCTTCATCCTTCTTATTTCTTCCCTGGACATGATCTTAGGTGTTTGCGCAGATTTTTAGTTCCCCTTGTGCTTTCCCCTCGATATTTAGTGCTACAACTTCTGCATTTAGCCCATACTTCTCCATCTTCTCTAACCTCATCAAAGTATTGCCACACCTCAGATGTCCGTCGCCGTTTGCTAGTTCCGCTTGTATTGATATGAGAACTGTCCATGCCAACCAGCTCATCACTGTCTGGGAACTGATAAGCTTGAGGTCCAAATACGGAATTTTGTTCCTCAAAATCCTGTGAAGAGATAGCCAAGTAGAAGACGTTGACTACGTGGAAAAAAGTAATCAGAGCTGCATGAACAACAGATGTAAGCTATCGAGTACCTGATCATGAGCCTCTGGCACTTCCACTCCATCACCTGTCGGCTTAAAAATATTGCATAGTTCCCTGATTTGACTTGAATTCAGACTACCAATTTCTGATAATGCTAGCGGTGGGCTGTCCGAAATAGCTGCCGGTCTGATGTTACTCGTTCCAACCTCCTCCATCGTGACTTCAACTTCAGAGTTCATATTAAAACCATTTAATTCCTGAGCGCAGACTTTCCATGAAGTCCTGGAGTTCTTATGCAAGATATTTGTGATTTCATTTATCAAAAGACGTTGCCCTGAAATTCCTTTCATTTCAAGAGGGAGAAAAAATTCTACCACGTAATCAATGCTGCTCACGCAGACGCTTTCTAGCTTGATTGCAACAACACCACGAAGACCAAAATCCCACGCTTCGAAAATAAATGGATAATCTTTCACATCAAGCTTAGAGATGTCAGAGACAAAGTACATGCTATTTGATTGAAGTGCTTTTCCAGATACACCTTTCCCTTCCTCAAGATGGTGTTCTCCACAGGCCTCCATAAATTCGACCATTGTCGAGTCATTCAGATAGCAAGCACTCTTCTCCAAGCGAAGAATATGTCTATCTGACATCCACGTGAGAGCCAGGGGCAGATAATCTACATGACATATGTATTCCAGCATGTCAAATATCTCAGCAGAAGCAGCAACTTGATTAATTGAGATACACTACAACATGAATAACAGCAATGTTTTCAAAAATACTCGGAACAAATCCATGTGTAATAAATGCGCACGCTGTTTCCTAAATAATTAGCAACAATTCTCTCAACAATTTCATATTTCCTGAATGTTTCCTAAACAAATAAGGCGAATGCCGTTATGTTTTCACTAGTTATAGAAGAAGCGAATAGTAATGAGATAGCGTGAGGCCTGCAGAATTGATACCTCCGGAGACCAGACTTTCCCTTCCATTATTATGTGTTCATCATCAGGTTGGTCTTCAAGAAACGCAGAAGAGCTCACCGTCCCTGACAAAATTAGAAGGCTCGAACTTTCAATTTCCATTATGTTTCCATCTCCCATTGCAGATTCCTGATTCCAGTTGTCCAATGACTCTGCATAATCAAGATTTTACCACAACCAAAGAACACTTGATAACAAATTACAAGCAAATATATAAAACAGAAATATTAAATTAAGGTGGATGAGATTTGGGGAAATGCTTTGTACAGTTGTGGCAATGATATCTATCCAATCTTGCGACAACTGTACATAGCAGATACGATGAGATTATTCACCGCTATTAAGCTGAGTTGGATAAGATTTCCAAGCTAAGGTGAAGAGCAACGGGTCGTCATGCCTGTATAGCACAGGATGGCGATTCTTTTCTTCTATGTGGTATTCAGGCAAGTGACCAAAGAAAGTTCCCTTAAACTGGTTCTGTAAGCGAACATGACGAAACCCAGAACGACATAATCTGTCTCGCCACTCAGCAAATGTCTCATGCCGTGCAATCTGGTCAATGCCTTCTAGTGCCACCAAGTTACTAATCTGCCGCCTAAAGTACATCTCCCACAACACCTTGCTGTGGTTACTGTGTTCGAAATTGTCCTTGCCAAGCGAGTCAAAAATAATAGAGTGATAGCGAAATGACTTGGTGAGACATTCCAAGAAATCCTGACCATTAAGGCTGGCTTCTTGTTCAACAACTATCATGATCTCTGGTTTGAGTTCTTTCAATTTAGACAGCACTGTCTCAATTGCACCTGGCTGTGCAAGCAATTTGTGGAGTTCAAACTCCCATCTGACAACAATCGTCTCATCCTCACTTGATCTTTCGAGTTTGAGAGCAGCTTCAACCATTTCAGCTGGGCTACTAGCTACCATATGCTTAACCTCAAACTCAATAGGAAGCTTTTTAGCTTCTTTGGGGAGTTTCTCAAGTATCTCATTGAGATAGTCACCTTTTTGGACAGAATTGGTCCAATACTTGTTAAATGGAACGATATAGCATCACTTGACTGCTTTAGGTAATCATCAAGCAAAAGGCACCACCGCCGGCCGTTAGCCATCAATGAAAAGTCAATAACTTGGACTCTTTTCTTTCCGGTTAAGGCATCCACGATGGAGTTACGGGTTGTCAATTCTGAAAACCAGAAGAAAGGAAAAAACTGGTAATCCATGTTGCATCTCAAATCAGTGCAGGAAGGCACTAAAGGTCTGGGATTTCGAGGATACAGTTTATAGACTCGTCGAACTAGAGCTTCAGCAAAGTATTTAACAAGTTTGTCATCATTGTCTGTCAGGATATCCTTCATGAGTGAATCAGCAAGATGCAGGTCCCCAACTTGAATTGCCTTGGCACAATCCAACAATTTGTTGAAACCAGGAGTAGCCATTTTAACAGATAAGTGATCCCTTGATTTTCGTAGATGGCTTCAGTTCAAGCACCGAGGAGTTTCTGGTTTGAGTTCTTATGGAGAAACCAGCTCCTCTAGATGCTATCATTTGATCAATGTCCTCTCCTAGTTTACTTCGAGAAATCAACAGGAAAATGTTAAGAGTTTGGATACAAACATCAACTGTTTCAATGAAAAACTCCACCCCTTTTCGTATTGTAAATAAAAAAACGTAATTATTAAATCATTAAAAAACAAATCAACTGTTTAAATTTAGTTGGACTAAAAATTCATAATATTTTGGATCATTTAGTCTTCAGGGAAATCGAGGTCTCATAATTTATTTCTTTTTTATTTTATTCTGTATTGAACTAAGGTTTTTTTTCCCTCTCTTAAGATAATTAATATTTCTTTTTATTAATAAAATAAAAAATTTAATGCTTCAAATCCTATAGCTTGTTTTTATATTATAAATAAAATTATCTCAACTAATTAAGTTAAATAATATTCATTTAATTCAATTAGTGTCAATACTCAACCAGTGAACCGATTCTTTTATTCTTCAAAAACTGAAATCTAATTTACTTTCATTGTAACTTTGGCACTTCACTTCATTAAAGAAGGTTTGAATTTAGTCAGATTGATTTTTTTTACTCTACCTACTTAGCTGTCTTCGCATCCTGCTTTCCATTTCCTCTAAATAATATTATTATTTCTCATGTTAGTCCTCTTGTCCTATCCAGTCATTGCTTTCCAGGAAGTGGCGTAATGCACATGCCACAGGAGGAAAAAGTAAGCAGACATAATGCTCTTCCTTTTAACAAGATCCAGTTTAAGCAATGTATCGGAGAAGCTTGCACATGCCTTCCTTTTAACAAAAGATTATGAAAAAAATATAGAGACAAGAAAATTGAGCATGCCTTAATCAAAATCATCCCTTAAAAAAAACGTATACTAGCAATAAGAGACTTTAATAAGTAAATATACCACTTGAGAAAAAGATAAAAAAAAATAAGAATGATTTCAATGACTTTAAAGAAGAGGCTTTTGGAATAAAAGATTAAAGGAGGAGGTAGTAGAAACAACACTAAAAAAGATCAATGACAACATACTTTTACTCTTAAAGGAAAAAGAGGCGATTATAATAACTATAAGAAGAGAAGCATCTAATGTTATAATTACATTCAATTTGGACACTATAATACTGAATTTCAAAGAAAAGCTTCGTTAGAAGTATATGAACAAGTCAATTATACAGAGAAAGATATCACCATAAGAGGATCAGTGATATTATTTGTCTAACAAGGACTATGCAAGAATAAAAAGAATGTTTGGTATCTGGATTCTAGAACCAGCAATTACATATGTGGACAACATAATCTATTTGGTGATTTAGATGAGACCATAAAATGACAAGTCACCTTTGGAGATACCTTAAAAGTCCTAGTAAAAGGTAAAGATAATATCCCAATCAGGTTAAAAAATAATAACCATAGCTACATCGCAAATGTTTACTATATTTTAGCTATAAAACATAACATACTGAGTGTAGATCAACTTTTGAAGAAATGCTATATTTTTTTTATGAAGAATTGTCATCTAACAGTCAAACTACAATGAGAGATTAATTGTTTTTTGTAAAGATGTCTAAGAATACAATGTTTCCTCTAAACTTTCAATATGATGTAGCAAATTGTTTGAGTGTCATCACTAACAATAAAAAGTGGCTCTAGCACTTAAAACTTGAACATCTGAATTCTAAAAGTTTGAAGATCCTAGCAAGTACGAAGATCATCAAAAGTACGCCCTACATTGATAACTTAGATGAAGTCTGTGAAAGTTATGTCCTCCATGAACATTACAGAGCTAGTTTTGCTAAAAATATCAACTGGAAAGCAAAGAAACCACTAGAATTAGCACACACCAATATGTGTGGTCCCATAAAGCTAATAACAACTGGACATAATAAGTACTTCATTGCTTTTATTGATGATTATAGTGAATCTTGAGTCAATGACTCGCAATATTGGAGTGATGCTAAGCCTCAAAACGAATATATTAAAAGAACAAGTTATTTAAAAAAAATATAGCATTTTATAATTTTCAAAAATATTATAATATTCAAAAGTAATGAAACTAAATGATAGTTCAAAACTTCTCACCAATAATTAAAATAAAAACAATAATTAATAATACTCATTACATTATCAAAAATTTAAATTTAATTAAAAAAATATAATAATAGAGCGTTTAAAAGATTGAATCAAAACTAAAAGGAAAGCTTTGCAAAACAACTGCAATCGTTACACTTTCACCCTTTTTGCTCTCACCATACTTACTTACACTATCCTTGACTTACATTCCTCTCTCTTTATCTCATCTGTATTTATAGGAGAGCCTTGACAGCTTGGCTGACAGTGGTTGTTGAAGGAGAAGGTGATTGATGGTAGATGAGAAAAAAATGTTGATAATTTGCTACAAAAATTAAGTAAACGGACATGACGCTCTACTTTGATGCCTCCTTTTATTATTTTAATAGTGTTATTTTCAAGATTTGAATTAGAACACTTGAATATTATTGAAAAGCTGTTTAACATTAAGATCAAGCTGTTATACTTGCAGGCAATAGTGATATCTTTGCTGTTTAACATATGGTTATGTGATTGGCCACTAACCCTTAATTATATTGGCGTGGCTGAAAGGGAAAACATTTGACCCAACAGTTCTAATGCAAACATTTCTTGACAACCAGCAACGTGATCATGTTCCTATAGCAGAAAACATGCTTACATGTTCCTAGAAAGAATTTTTTCAAGACATTAATCAGGAGAGGCAAGGCAAGTATGGACTGTTCTCTGTCATTAATTTTAATCCCTAGACCAAACACACTATGTTGTTTACAACAATTGAAAGTCACATTTGATTTAATGCTGGGTTTACGTTAGCATTGATTCCTTTCAGCATGCTATATTTGTTTGCTGTCTCCTCATCCATATTCTGGACATATATTCTCAAGGAGTCATTGGTTCCTGAACTTCTTAGAAAATATGCCTCAGCCTTAGAAGCCAATTCATTTCTGCATGAGTTGACATTACCATCGAGCAATCTCAACACCACATCCAATCTCTCCGTATCGCTGTCGAACTGCATGTCAGAGTCAAAAGATAAGAAAGAATGTGACAGGAGTCGTGACAGTAAAGAGCTCATTAGATTGAGAATCTTACAACAAAATCAGGTTGAGTCGCTTCTTCTGGTGCTAGCATAAACTTGATAACATAAACCCCACAGTCGTATCTGCATAGAGAGAAATCACATTTACCATGTGTTTTAAATTTACTTAATGTTTAATCAAAATGTTGTCAACCAGAAATATGCTCTTACCCGTTGGTTTGTTGGGGGACATTCGGTGATCTGTCCACTGAAAAACTTGCAAATGACCAGCCATCAGGGTAGTTCTGTTTTATATCATCTTCGAATAGGATATCCAGGATAGCCAACTATTTTTTTAAATATCATAACATGATTGGTGTTAAAGAATATTATAAAACTAATCAATGGATTTCACCTTAAAACCAAGTTGTCAGAAGTTTGAATTTTACTATTCTTAAGATTAATATATTTAAGAAAAAGCAGTGACAAGTTTATGCAAATTTCATCTAAATGCTCAAGCTTTTGGATGAAATGGTTTCCTGACTAGTAGAAGTACGCGTAAATATAGGAAAGATATGGTTAAATTAGCAGACAAGACAAGGTAGCTCGAAGGGTGCTAGCACGTACCACGTTAGGCAATCTCTTGTCGACGGAACTGCCACGAGATTTAGCTAATGAGTCCCAAATCTCAACAACCTGCTTCTTCATATGCAGAACAAATAGATAGAAGTGTCTTCTTTCCTTATCAAAGGCAGGAACATACATCTGCAACCATATGTAGTTAACTGGTTGTCACCCTTCAAATGGGTCAACCAAGCATGGAAATGCATGAATTGGACTTGACGAAATTAAGACCTTACCTTCTCACAGCTGAACAGAGCAGACATATAATTCTCCCTGAACATGTGTTTCTTTGCAAAAGAGATACACTCGGATGTATCATATGCGTACTCCTGTTTTACGAATGCGTATGTATTTCTAAGGAAATTATGTCTTGCAAGTAGGGCTACATGGTAAATTGAATCGAACCAATTATACTATATGGAATTAAGATACAGGAAAAATTACCGAAAAACAAATTGGAAGGTACCAATTTATAGAATCTTTCTTCTTCCTCCTCTCAGCTACGGTTAGGGCATCAGACATGACAGAAATGACGTTATCATCAAGGCATGTCTGTGGTCTTAGTGTGCACAATTCACTCCGAGTCAAATAATTATGGTTGCAATGAACAACAATCTCACTGACAAAAGACAAGGTTCACAATACAAGAAGTTGAATTTTTTTCTTTTTTAAAAAAGCATAGGGTAACTTGGAAGAGGGGAGGAAATCTAACCTCTCATCCAAAGATGAGTAAAAAATGTAGTTGATTAACTTTAAATCCTCTGGACTCGTAGATTTGATCACCTTAAATGGACCTGCCTGGTGTCTAGGCATTTGATGTTCTGAATATCCCTGTTGCTTTCCTGAACTAGACATTAAGCGATCTATAGTCTCGCCCAATGAAGGTGAAAATATGTTGTCAATTAACTCAAAATGCTCTAGGCTGTCCGCTTCGATCACCATAAATGGAACAGGCTGATCTTTAGGTGCTCGCTGTTCTGCTTCTCTCTTCTTCTGACAATTTCTCATGTGTTTAAGTAGATTTGTAGTTCCCCTAGTGCTTTCACCTCGATACCTCTTCTTACAATGTTTACAGATGGCCCATTCCGCACCATTGTCATCTTTCAACTTATAGAAGTCTTTCCACACTTTGGATCTCGATTTTTTGGAACTTGGGGGTTTTACTGGACGAGCCCAATGGGGAGTTTTGGGCAATGCGGTGCCAGTAGTTTGTCCTTCGACTTCCTTATAAGAGATAGCCAAGTAATGTTAGATAATTTTACTGCATTTGCAAGCAAATCTGGCGTAATATACGCGTAGAATATGATCAATAAAACAATTCACCAAGTTATTGTAGTGACCGAGATAGAGTAAAAAAAAGGTACCTGCTCATCATGCCCATCACTCAAGCAGCTATCCAATGCAATGATGATATCTTCTGTATTCAAACCGCCAAAATCTGAAAACCCCTGTGGAGAGCTGCCAGAAACAATAGCTGCTGTTTCATCAGACTTCCCTGCCTCCTTAATCCCAGTTTCATTACCCCAAAGTCTCCATGAATTCCCACAGTTTTCGGTCAAGGTTAATATGATTTCCTTCGTCAATACCAATTGTTCTGAAATTTCTCTCATTTCCAGAGGGAAAACGAGTTCTAATATATAATCAACACTACTCATGTAGGTGCTTGCAAGCTTAATTGCAAGAACAGCATGAAGGCCAAACTCCCATGCAACATGAAGAAATGGATAATCGCTTACATCAAGGTCTGCAACGTCAGGGACAAATTGCATCTTTGATTGAAGTGCTTTTCCAGCTACCCCTTGCCCTTCCTCAAGAGGAGGTCCTTCAAAACATGCCTCAACGAAACCTTTCATTCCAACATCATTAACAAAGCAAGCAGTATCCACGATGTGCAGCCTAAATTTCTCTCTTGAATTTGTATCATCCTCTCTCCTGTCTGAAATCCATGTTAGAGCCATCGGCAGATCATGTACATGACATACATATTCTAATATGTCAAATATCTCAGCTGAAGCAGCGATCTGGTTAATTGAGAAGCACTGCAACAAGAATAATATGAACTTTTAATTGAGGTACAATAAAAGATCGAAGTAAAGCACTTTTATAATAACACATGAAATTCTATTTTGTTTATGCGGTGCAAACGGCTTCTTCTACCTCCATCGAAATTATCAAAATCTAAATCTAAAAATTCGCTAAAAAATAATGTACATAAATATAAAAAATTCAATTAATGATTTTGTAGTATTTACTAACATTCTCTTTCAAGTTAAAAGCTAGTTAAATTTTTTATTATTAAAACTATGATGTTCATCACCCAAAATTTTAAGTAGGATGAACTCTAATAAATAATTCTATATTATTTAATAACTTTAGAAGACAATAGACTAAGTGAGGGTCCTTATGATAACGAATTGCCATCATATTTTGTAAAAAATAATCTCATTAAAAAGTTTAAATTTGTTAATTGAATTCTGAAAAATAATTTTTATTAAATAAAACCCTTTAAATTTAAATTCAAGATATAATTTATATTATTTTTTAATATGTATTTCATGAATAGAAACCATTAGAGCTTGGACTCAAAATATAATTTATCATCTTAAGTAAAAGTTCTTAAAACTTAAAATTTACATAAACCCATGTTATATTATATCTTATTTTTATTAAATAGAATTGAAATGTTAAGATTTAAATTTGTGAGTGTTTAGTCATCAAAATTGATTTGATATTATATAAAAAAATAATCTCATCTAAAATTTTAAACTGTTAAATAAAATATTAAAATATAATTTATATTATTTTCCAACTAATTTTATTCTATCTTCATCCAATTGATAACTTTCTTTATAATTTTTTCATTAGAATGCAAGTATGATTTAAAGCCATATTGGCTCATTTAATGATGCAATCTTATGGAAACTATCAATTTGACGAAGGGGACAAATTTGACCAGTACACAATAAAATAAAGTGGTTTTTCCGTCCTGACAGAAATAGAGAAAACGATACCTCTGTCGACCAAATATTTCCTTTCATCATGATTGTAGCATCATCTGCGTCGTCTTCATGGGATACAGAATTGCTTGCTTTCCCGGACTCCCGAATGGCATCTTGTGCTATGTTAAAACTGCCCAGCATAGATCCTAGGTCACCTATTTCCATGCTTATTGACTCTGCATAGTCAATATTATTATTACCGCAGCCAAAAACATGCATTTCAATAATTAATTCATGAAACCAAGCTATATTTAGTACATTAAAAAACAAAGTTTCTTAATCAGTAGAACTTTGATAGATGTAATTGTAGGAAGCAGCGTGCTCACCATCGTGACTTAGGTCAGGTTTCCAAGCCGAAGAGATAGCGAAAGGGTAATCGAGCCGGCAGAGCAAGGGACGCCGATTCTTTTCTTCTATTCTATATTGATTAGTCTTGTTATTAAAAAACATGGTTTCACGGAACAATATGCGAGCAGGATGAAAACCAGCTCGAAACAGTCTGTCTCGCCACTGAGCCCATGTTTCATGTCGCTCAACATGGCCGATGCCCTCTTCAGCGACCACTTTGCTAATCTGGCGCCTAAAATTCCTCTCCCATAGAACTCTATAATCTTCAAGCTTTTCAAATTTATCCTCCTTTAGGGAGTCAAACATAACAGAGTAATACTTGAATGATTTGCCGAGGCGGTCCATCAAATCTGGACTGTTATGATCCGCTTCCTGTTCGACAATTACCATGACCTCTGGTTTGAGGTCCTTCAATTTTGACATCACCAGATTGAATATTGCACTGGGCACTGCAAGCAATTTGTGGAGTTCAAATTCCCATTCCACTACCACCGCCTCTCCCTTGCTTCTTCTGCCGAGTTGGAGAGTAGCTCCAACTATCTCACCTGCACTATTAGCAAGATATTCTCCATACTCGAAATCAATTTGATGGTTTTCAGCCGTTTTAGTGAGGATCAAACTAATTAACTTGAGATACCCAAGATGTTTTGATAATTTTGGCCCGACGAAAGTTATCCTGTATGACAATCGGCTACCAAGTTCGCTTGCAAGCACTTTCATCAGGGTAGCATGCTGCCAGATATCCACCGCAACGGAAAAGTCAATAATGTGAACTTGTTTTTTTCCACGCAGTGCATCATAGAAGGGAGGCATGATGGTGTAGCTAGCAAACGAGAGGAAAGGTTCGAATTTGCAACCGAGGATGTCCATATCTTCTCTGAAACGTACCAACGGTATAGGATTTCGAGGATACAGTTTATACAGTCGCCGAACGAGAGCTTCAGCGAAGTATTTGACAACTTTTCTTGTGGCTAAATTGGCTTCGGTGGAACTTTGGAGTCCGATTTCCTTGAAGAGTGAATCTGCATGTTTCAGCTCACCATCTTCAATTGCCTGAGCGCATTCCATCAATTTGTCGAGAAGGGGAGGGGCCATTTTCAGCAATAAATGAAGCTATGAATTTATCTATCCTCTTCTGGTACATGGTTTTTTGCAGGTAACTATTTGCCTTTATAGATGGTCACAAAGTCATCTCCTATAATTCTGTACTATTATTATTTCTTAAATTTGACTTCCCATCCCAGCTTAGAAGTGATCATCATTGACATTTTGATTACATCGAAAAGCCAACAGAGACAAAGTACAAAAAAAATTCTGACAAGAAACTACTAGGAACATGATAAATTGTTTCATTTTTATTGGTACGCGGGTTTCAGGATTGGATGGAATTAGACCACTTGATAATTGAAAATCATTTAATCAAGATTTTATAGTTACAGTCAAGATGCAAACAAGATGAACAAATTTAATCGATATAGTACTCTGACTAAAGAGGGCAATGGACAAGACAGACAAGCTACGCCTACTTAGGCCTTCAAAAACAAGTAAGTGCCACTGGACGTGGAAGGATAACCCTGCAGACCTGCCCTAATATATATTTTATTAATGTTAACTTGTATATATTTGAATTAATTTAATAAAATTTAAAGTTAATAATAAAATTTATAGATCTCAAACTAATAATTTTTAAAAAATAAATATAGATTCTGATTAATTAAACTATATTTCTCTATAATACTTACCCTAAAACATCATATAACATTTGACTTTCTGCTTGTTTGGATATACCATGTGTTATATTCTAGTACAATTTCTAACAACCTTTTTTTACTCGAAAATTAGAGGCTAACAGTTTGGATATAACATATCAATTTTCAACCTCTTTCACTCTAAACATCTGAAATATACTCTAACAATCTTCGTAAACTTATTTCAATCCCAAAACACATTTTAATTAACCTAAAAATTTTAAAATCAAAATAAAT
This sequence comes from Populus ilicifolia, assembly GCA_015708895.1. Lineage (NCBI taxonomy): Eukaryota > Viridiplantae > Streptophyta > Magnoliopsida > Malpighiales > Salicaceae > Populus > Populus ilicifolia. Next base: position 492,726 of record SRLM01000352.1, read on the forward strand.
CAAATTAAAAAAAAAAACTCCAAGGCTTTTAGCCAACACCAACTTTCCTCACCGACCTGAATACAAGGAAGCTAAGATCAACGATTTATGTGCCCGAAAGTATCAAATCAAGATTTTCTTTCTTCACCTCTCTCTCCCCTCAAATTTATCCTCGGAACAAAATAAAACATTAAATGGAATTAATCATCCACAAGCAATTGTTATAAAAAAAATAACAGGGATTGAGTTGTGAGAACAAACTTCATGGAAATGCATAGATTTCTATACATGTATTGGGCCAACACATACAAGGGCTTATACATAATCGTTTTATTTTCCTCAGTTCTTTTCATATGGGACAAGTCTGACATTGATGTGCCCACGTCCATCTCATGGATTGTAGATCCCTATTGTAGATGGGCGCATTACTCTTATCATTTCCTTTCAATATATGTAATATTTGTCATTCAAAAGTGCATCCAACAAAATCATTTTCGGTGTATAGAAAATTATCATCAGTAGACTTGCTCTATAGTGCTACTCGGTCAATCCGCGTCCGCGTTATTGAACACCCAATGATACCTTGCTATCCATATTGTGCAGAACTCAATAGAGAAGAAGAAACCGTAGCTATACATACATACATACATACATACCCATTGCTTTTTCCCACTAACAAATATTCTTTCATTGGTGATAGAATACATCAATGGTGTCTGAGACCACCCACTCATAGCCCCACCATACCATGAATCGGTTCTACATTAACCAAATCATTTGAGATTACAGAAGAAAATTAAATTGTAAGATAACTGAAATCATGATTTTGATATCATATTAAAAAATTATTAAATGAAACCTATATATAATTTATATAATTACATAATAAAGATGTTTTTTTATTTAATTTTCTTATTGCATTATCCTCCCGCTAGCCCCCTCCTCTTCATTAAGTTAACACCCATCATATGAGTTCTTTGCCCAATTTACACTTTACTTGAAATTTTGTTTTTAAGAAAATATTGACTCCCTTCAAATATTTGCCTTTTAAGAAATATTTCTCAACAAAAAAAATAAGGTATAGTTACAATTATTTTTTAAAATATTTTTTACTAAAAAATATTTCAAATATTTTTTTTAATTTTTTATATCAGAACATTAAAATTATCTAAAAACATTAAAAAATATTAATTTAAAATAAATAAAAAATAAAAAAAATTAAAACACTTTTAACGCACAAAAATAAATACAACTACATACTATCGAGATTTTTTTTTTCTCTACCTACAAAGCTGTCTTCGCATCCTGCTTTCCAAATCCCATGAATAATATTATTATTTCCCAAATTAGTATTCGCATCCTATCCAGCCATTGCTTTCCAGGAAGTGGCGTCATGCACATGCCTCAGGAGGAAAGAGTAAACATACAACGCTCTTCCTTTGATGCCTCTTTTTTATTAATGGCAAGTCTTGTCTAACACCCCAAATCCCTACTTACCTTTATTACACTGACGACTCGATCAAACTACCCAAGCTCCGAGCAAACCCACAAGGTGGCTAGGGGTTGCAGACCCCAAAATCTCCGTTATGTGTTAGCCGACCAGGCAGAATTTGGGAGATGAAAGGAAAGTACTCTGTAGACCTCGTTTATGTAGACTGAACAGGAGCGCGTTTGCTGGTTCTATTTTAGACATCAATTGTTTAGTTTAAATTAAACTATAAATTAAACATCATGCAAGTTTATAAATCCAAATAAAATATTTATACATGAAATTTAATTAAAACAATTTCCTAGTGTGCCTATAACAAATATAGAAAGATTTTCGATGTTGTTAAAAAATCAAAGAAACAAACATTTATGGTTGAATTAAGTAAGATATTTAACTAAAATCTATAAACTCAAATTCAAGCTCATGCCCGAGATGAGCAAGTGTGGTTTATGCCCAAATCTATTTTGCCTAAACTTATTTATGATTCTTTAACCCTAAAAAATATCCTATATTTTCTTAAATTGGGATACAGAGTTTTGAAGATTTTACAAAAAAACATGCCAATCAAAAATATTTTTTTGATTCATCTATATTTTTTTTATTCTATGTTAAATATTTTTCATGGGAGAATACTTTCTAATAAACTTCAATCCCTGAAACTTTTTTTTTTTAAAAAAAAAACAAATTGATTTCAAATATACCTATTAATCTATTTTTAAAATAAATTTCTAATATATTTTTGAATATTAATGTTAGAGAATAATATAAATGATATATTGAAACCTCATATAACAATTTAAACTATTGGGTTGAAATAGTTTTTGAATTGGTAACAAAGTTTTGATGACTGTTATAACCCAATTATGGCTTATCCCTCACTACAAGATTTTATAATTTTACTAACAGATATCATCTGTCGGTGTAAAATTTAGACTCCATCGGTAAAAATTTTACCTATTAAATCATTAATGTTAAGCATCTGTTGGCATCCTTGTCATCGTTAATACCACATTTCATCACTATATTTGTTGGGAAAAAAATTGCCAATGGTTTTACCAACAAAAAATGCACAAAAAAAATCCCAATGAAAATATATTGATGGATTTATTCCATCAGTGATAGTGGCATATCCAATAAATATTTTTTAGCTCTTCTTAAAATGCTGACGGACAGGGTCATTGGTGAGTTTGCATTTCCACCACTCTCTGTGAAATGCCGACGGATGGTATCCGTCTATAAATTCATAGGTGAGTGTGGCATTTTCCTCTTTGTAATATGCTGATGGATATATGTCATCCGTAAATCTATTAGTGTGTGTTTTTAAATTGTTTTTTTCTAATATTTAGAATAAAAAATAAAAAATTATAAAAATTAATAGTAAAAAAACAATTATGCAAATAAAATTTTACTAAACATCAAAAATAAAAAAAATTAAATAATATTCATTACAAATTGAATATATTTCAAAAAAAAATATTAAATTAGCACAATGGTAGAGAATGAGGAGGAGATTGGTTGTTCTTAGAACCACAAGGCCAAAAGAGAGGTGCACATGTATCACCACTTTATGATGTTAAGTTCATAACCATTTGGCAAATTTTTTCATAATTTGTTGAGAGTTGCTCATATTTTTTAGTGAGATGAGCCATGTTTTGCTCATAATTCGTCAATAGTTGCTTGTATTTTTTAGTGGGATGAGTTATGTGTTGTTGTAAGGCCAAAAATTTCTTAGATTGGGTGTTTCATATTGATTGGGAGCTTCTAATGGTTGAGACACTACGAGCCGCTTACAAGTTCTTAGTTGTAGTGTTAGAGAGCTTATATACCTAATTTTTATCAGTATCTCCATTCACAAATCCGGATCAAAATCCAGATGGGTTGAAGGATCGTTCCCATATCTCTCCCTCAACTAGCTATTATAAATCTCCTGAAAATGAAAAAAGAAATCATCATATTCAATTCAATAAAAATAATAACTTATGAAATAAAATGATTCAAAGAACATACCATAAAGTGTTGAGCATGGTTGTCAACAAACTGTTGCACTTCCTTTTGGTAGTATTGCCTCTGCATGTGCATCTTTACAAACAGCTCTATTGGGCTTGGCTTATGTCTAATAGACGCAGTCTACAAGAAAAAAAATTAATTAAGTAACAAAAAATTATTTAACAATATATTTTATTTAAATTAATCTTACTATCCATTTTGCATATGCAACAAATAGAAAAGAGTCGCCGATGTGTGTTATCAGTGAACCATGAATTTGCAGGTTCTGGTTGCCAGCACCAGACTGTGAGCATCATGTGAACCATTCATATATTACATGCTTAATATATTACAGCCAAATATTTTTTGGGATGTGTAGCAGTTTGAAATTCCTCCAAACTAGCATATCATTTCAGTGTTGGGGACCTCTGTCTCTTGCATTTTTTTTTTGCTTCATACAACTTACTTCCATAATGACAAATTAGATTTTAAAACATATATTTTTTTAAAAATATATTATATTTTTTTTATGTTACTTATTTGCAGCATGATTTTTCCATACCCTTCTCACAATATTGTCATACGTGTTATCCCACTTGAATTTGTGTTATATATAAGTAAATTATTTTTTAAAAAATAATAATTTATTTACAGTTATATTAAAAATTTATTAAAAATAGGCTGGAAATTAAAAATTAACACAAACCTCAAATTTATCAAACCATGTATCAATATTCAGTATCTATTCAAGATGTTTGGATACCTGATTTCATTGAAATAATAGAATCTCCTTCAATGATTTAAATGTGAATGATATTACTTAGGTGGCCTTGATGTTTGTGAACTTGAAAATAAATTAAATTAATAAAACATTGATTAATTGTTTATAAATTATGTTATCAATAAAAAAAATAAACTAAAATCAAAACAAACTTATATTGAAAGGTTGTTCTTCCATTGTGCCACGTATTTGAGGGTGAAATGATTTCGTTGTGAAGGCACAACGCCTATTCTTTGTGAATTTGTGTTGGAAGAGGTAATATTGGTAGACGACATAGATGTCTCTTCTTAATTGGCACCTAAAAACATATCATTCTTGCTACTATAAGAACTAGGAACTAGTTGTGATTTTATATGAGCGACGAGCTGTTGATTTCATTCTACGCATTTATATAATTATATATAAATAATTATATAATTAAATTCGATTATTAAAAAAAATCAGCAACACCTCTTTTATATTAGTGACTAAACAAAGTTTTTAAACCTCCAAATATTGACAATAACCATAACCAATTGACCCCATTAAAAAATCTTGTATATAACCTAACATCTAAACAATTAACAATTAAAATTAATGAAAATAATTAAACACATATCATGCAATAATAGAGTAAAATTAAGATAAAATAATTAAATTTATTTCTATATATTCAATTACTAATTACAAGGTAAATTCAACAAAAAAAATTAAAATTAATGGAAATACTTAAACACGTATCATGCAATAATAAAATAAAATTAAGAGACAATAATTAAATTTATTTTTATATATTCAATTATTAATTATAAGATAAATTCAATAATAATAATTAAAATTCACTAAAGTATTCAATTATTATCTTTGTTTACTTAGACACGTGATTCAAAAAGGCACTAATTATTGATTTCAATGTAAATGAAACAATCTAATCTCAATAAATTAACTTTGCTCAAAAAGAGATTTGATCTTTATTTAAATTTAGTGTGCATTTTTTTTCTATACAAAAATTAGAGATTTGATATTTATTACATTGATGGACTTTAAGAATTGTGCTTTAAATTTAGACAATACATTGAAAGGAAAAAAAATATTTATTGCTTACTAATTGCACGGATTTCTATGATATGATTGATTCACCATCGATTAGGTCTATAATTAATAATTTAAGTTTAATCTCCTATGAGTGGTTGTGTTATACCACTAATATGCTCGACTGAGTTACATTAATTAAAAAAATGTCAGCCGAATAAAAAAAAAGGTCCATAGCAATTAAGAATTTTGTCTTTTGTTAGCCCTAATTAATTTCTAGAAGAAGTTTACTCTTAGTAAAAGACAGGCAAGACATAAGATAATCAAGCCCCTATCTAAGCTTAGCCCATCAAATTCTCCGATGAAAAGACACAAGCCCATAGAAAGTTTGAATGGCCCATCAATGTTTATATATAACACAGTGATTACACGGAGTTTCAACACCTTCCAATGTGCAAATGGAAGCCTTGCGACGAAGAACAAATACAAACACTGGCAGAAAAAATATAAGCCAAGTAAAGCTCGTGTCTAGTAGCAGAAATTGCAGATTGCAATAACAAGCAACGAAATGGCATAGATTATCCAAGTAGTCCACTTGACACCAGGGGGGAATGGGATTGAAATGGTGATGAACAACACGGTGGCTGCCAGGAAAACTGCAACTTTACCCAACACTTTGGATGTCCTCGGAAACTTGGTGGGGTTGATAAAATGTGAAACAAAGAGACAGGAAAAGATAATTGCAACAAGAATAGAGAGTAAATGCAAGGAATCGAGTTTGGAATCAGTAATTTGGTGAGAATGAAGGGCTATTTCAAGTCCTGATGTGAAGCAGATGCTTATAAGCATCTTCTGCCATTCCATTTCCTGCTTAGCATGGAACTTGTTGACCAGTTCTTCTTCTTGGTTCATGGTGGGACGTGGTAGCTGCTGTGATTCTAGTTGTCCTGCTCTATCCCAGAGTCGGGACACAGATTCTGGAACTGAAAGAATAAAACCCTTGATAACTCGAGCACCATTCTCCATGGTTTTCCTGTGCTGTATGCTATAAATCTTGAGAAGACTAGGAAATAATTTATAAGAAACCAAAAAAGCTGTTGAAAAAGTATGCTTGTGATGCTGATATGGCCAGCTTATTTATACCAGCAGAAAAGAAAGAGGTGGAGTTTGTTGATAATCGGATTCGGACCTCAAGAGTCAACAACCGAATGTTGGGGTTTGGAAAAGTCAATCGGACCTGTAATTTTTTAATCTAAACGTGATGAGCTATTTTATTTTAGAGTAGAAGTTGATGAAGAAACCTTAATAATCAAGCCATTAATGTTTTTGACTACTCTCTTGGATATATATTACTTGATTTACAATTTCATCCCATTGAAATTAATTACCATTGATTTATTTCATATTTAACAAATAAATTTTTCTTAATCAAGTCCTTCCATCTAAAATTATCGCAATTGTTTAGACGAAAATTGTGAAGTTTGAGAGGCTTTTCTAGTCTAGTCATAAGATTTAATGTAACTGAAATTGTGTTTTATTTCAACTTACAGTTTTGAAAGTATTTAGTTGATCAATTAAAACCATAATTTTGCATGAATTTCATTAAAAAGTCTTTTAAAACTTTAATTGAAAAGAAGCTATAATTTATAGTTTTTAAAAAAGTTTGTTTTCCCAAACTGTAAAAACTACTATAACACCAAATTATGTGGACAGAAGGTTAGTTGCCTTGTAGCAAGCACACTGAATTCATTGCCAAAGGACCACAAGCTGTGTTTTCATTTTGGTTAGCTGTAATAATTTAGCTCATATTTTGGATTCAAAAGGTTGGCAGGAATGTTCTTTGGATTTATGCAGGGGTTAAATTTCTGGGTTTTTCTTGAGCCTTGCGCTTCGAGTCCTATGTATCAGCTGAGTCTGTCCCATAATGAAACTATATTTTATTTATTAATTTGGAAAAATCAAGCACTAATTTCTTCACCTAATATGTTTTCAAGCAATGCTAGAGATAATATTTCTTACCATTAATTCACCGAGGGGAGTTCAATGCTAGAAATTACACATAAGGCTTCAATCTAACTTCTGTTGCCGAAGTTGCAGCTTATGGCCGAATAGCACGTTTCAAACTGGGCCTTAAGCCTATTCTTTCTGTTCACACCCCTCTATTTCTGTATACGGGACCTATTTTTTTTTCCAGATTAAATATAAACAAATTGAATCTAGATTGTGCTTAGGATTTAACGAAGCAAGAACATGAATAAATAAATGGGAATTTTGTCCCCGTTTTGAAGTTTCCCACGTAGTTTCTTGCAAGGCCGCTCTTGTCAGGAGGCCCGAATGAATATTATAATGATGTCCGATTCTTCATTGCGGGAGGAGGAAAGGTTCCAGCTTCGGGCCTTCCGTTGATTTTTATAATGAGAGGTCCGATTCTCTGATGTTAATTTAATATCACTCGATGCCCATCCAATAATATAATTATTGGATTAAGAACTAAATATTAGATGTTATAAAAGATTCATAATAAGAACTTGGAGTGTATCGAAAACATCCATCAAGTAATTTTATCATCTAAGATGTTAGAAATGTCTTAAATTTATTACTATGTAGTTCTCTTATTTCCTGTGATCATTGAAAGAATTGTTTTTGTTTTTGTTTTTATTTTAAAAAATGATAATTGTTAAGAAATATATTTATCTTATTTTATTTATTAAAATTAAAATAATATTTTTAGTTTAGCCTATATATAATTTTTTATATTTAATTTAAAATAATAACTTCATAATATTATGATTAATTAATGAAAATCTTAACCTCATTCTCTTTTATATTTGTATATATAAAAGAAAAATTCAAAAGTTTTCAAGCAATCACATGCTTGTCTTTGCAGGCTTTTTTTAGCGAAGGACTTCCATGCCAATTTCAGCACCATCCGTCGCCAAGATTTTCTCCCTTTGGATTGCGGCAACTATGTCGCAACTCCGGCAGCCAACTACATCTCAGCTACAATCAAAATCATCATGTTCTCCGAATTTTGACCTAGAATCGCAATCATTGCATACATAGCCACAACCTTTTTCTTCTAATACTGCCTCTGAATAAGAATCACCACAAATTAAGACAGCCTCCACCTTCTCCACAATTACCACAAAAAATGCTGCAAGTACCCTATCGCACCATTAATCAGCCGCAACTAAACAATATGATCTGCCTGGAGCAGGGATTGGAAATGGAATTAGAATACATGCTTGTACAAGTAATGCATTGAACTTAGAACACCTAAGAAGACTGCGAGATTATATGTTGAATTCCCATTGTTTCAAGCATCAATTGGCTTTTATGTAGTCAATTTCAATTGTTTGTTAAAGATGAAATAAATATGGGATGAAATTGTAAATGAAGTAATATCCAAGAGAGTAATCAAAAACATTAGTGGCTTAACGGTTATTAAGGTTTATTCATAAATATCTACTCTAATATAAAATAGATAATCCAACATTTTAGATTAAAAAATTACAAGTCCGATTGACTTTTCTCCAACTCCAACATTCGGATGCTGACTTCATCTTGAGGTCCGAATCTGATTATCAACAAACTCCGTCCCTTTCCATTTTTCGGGTATAAATAAGCAGGCAATATCAGAATCACAAGCATACTTTCTCGATAGTTTTTTTCGTTTCTTATAAATTATTTCCTAGTCTTCTCAAGCTTCATAGCATACAGCACAGGAAATCCATGGAGAATGGTGCTCGAGTTATCAAGGGTTTTATTCTTTCAGTTTCAGAATCTGTGTCCCGACTCTGGGATAGAGCAGGACAACTAGAATCACAGCAGCTACCATGTCCCACCATGAACCAAGAAGAAGAGCTGGTCAACAAGCTCCATGCTAAGCAGGAAATGGAATGGCAGAAGACGCTTATAAGCATCTGCTTCACATCAGGACTTGAAATAGCCCATCATTTTCACCAAATTACTGATTCCAAACTCGATTCCTTGCATTTACTCTCTGTTCTTGTTGTAATTCTCTTTTCCTGTCTCTTTGTTTCACATTTTATCAACCCCACCAAGTTTCCGAGGACATCCAAAGTGTTGGGTAAAGTTGCAGTTTTCCTGGCAGCCACCGTGTTGTTCATCACCATTTCAATCCTATTCCCCCCTGGTGTCAAGTGGGCTACTTGGATAATCTATGCCATTTCGTTGCTTGTTATTGCAATCTGCAATTTCTGCTACTAGACACTAGCTTTACATGGCATATATTTTTTCTATGAGTGTTTGTCTTTGTATTTGTTCTTCGTAATAAAGCTTCCATTTGCATGTTGGAAGGTGTTGAAATTCAGTGTAAGAACGGTGATATATAGCCTGTGATCAATATAACATAACATGGGCCATTCAAACTTCTTATGGGCTTGCATCTTTCGACTTGAGAATTTGATGGCTAAGCCTAGGTAGGGCCTGAATATCTTATTTCTTTCTTGTCTTTGACTAAGGCATTGCCAGGATAGTCTTTAAAAAATTACTTTTAAAATTTATTTATTTATTTTTAAAAAGATTGATCAATAAAAAAATATTTTTAAATAAAAAAATATTTTTCAGTCAGCCGAAAAATATTTTTCAGTTAAAAAAAATTTAACTTCATTTTTTTAAAAACATTTTTTTTTATGTTTGTTCTTTGAATGGTGATTTCTAGAAAATCATTTTCTAAAATTTCTTATGTTTGTTTACCATTAAAAAAGTTGAACAATAAAAAACACTTTTTAATTAAAAAAAAATTTAACTTGATTTTCAGAAAAGTATCTTTTAAAAAAAATTTAAGTCGAAAATGCTTTTCGGAAGTTATGAAAAATTTAGAAATATCATTATTTGTTGATTATATTAAATTTGATTCTTAAACTTTTGATTGCTATATATTTTTTTTGTTTTAAATATTTATTTTTTATTTTCATCTCTTAAAATTTATTTTTTATATTAACTTTAGTCTTTATTTTTATAATTGCTATTTGCTTTTTCCTTATTATTTTTATATTGAAATTTTTTATCTATCAAATTTGATTATCATTCTTTTGATTGTTACTTATTTTATTTGAAATAATTTGTGAAATGTTGATTATTATTATTTTAATTTTTTTATCTTTTATTTTTTTAATTTTGATCTCTATTATTTTGATTATTATTTATTTTATTTGAGATAATTTATAAAAAAAATTCAATTTCATTCTCATTCAACTATTTAATTTGTAAGATTTGTTCTTTATTATTTTAATAAACTTGAAAAAAATAAATTATTTTTCATAACATAACTAAATACTAGAAACTGTTTTCTAACTCATTTTCTATTATACTACTAAATATTAGAAAGTAATTTACTTTTTTAAAATTTATTTTTTAAAAAAAAACTACTTTCCATAAACAAATGAAATATAAAAATAAATTTTTTCTAAAAATTAGTAAAGGCTAACAAATTATCATGTTAGTCTGAGGTTGTGTTTTGTCTAGAGGGAGAGCCTTGGAAACTTGTTTATTTATTTTGACAAATCCTTCCAAACTATGGTTGGCCTACTCTTTTTTTCTTTTCTTTTTTAAAGTAATGTAACTTAGTCTTTTTTTTTTAAGTAATGTAACTTAGTCGAGAGGTAACATACTAGTGGCTAACACAACCACTCATGAGAGATTAAACTTGAAACATTGATTATAGGCCTAGATAATAACATTCTGTTTTTCTTTTCAACAATTTTGTATTTTTTAAGGTTTAGGCACCATTCTTAACCTTTCTTGTTAGATTGATGACTTTATGTCTGTGAATGTGTTTCTATTTAATTCTTTACATTATTTTTTTTCAATTTGAATCACTTATTAATTTTAATAGGATAAAAAATATCAATACTAATTTTAAATAAAGATCAAGTCTGTTTCACCAAAATTAATCTATTGAGGGGTTAGGTTAGTTCATTTACATTGAAATCAATAATCGGTGCCCTTTTGGTCTAAGCAAACTAAATAAAATGAGTGTTTGGCATTGCATTTTAAAATTGATTTTAAAAAAAAATTAAAAAATTTTATTTTTTTTATATTTTTAAATCATTTTGATGTGTTAATATCAAAAATAATTTTTTTTAAATAAAAATATATATTATTTTGATGTGTTTTAAAATAAAAAAACTCTAAAAAGTAATCAGTTTCACCCTCGTAAACACACGCAAGCTCTATATACACAAAAATAAAAAAAAACAAAAAAAAACAAGGCTTTATCCTATGCTTTTTCATAAAAAATTACACTTATATGGATCATTTGCATGTTCATGTAAAACATGTGTCCGAGAAAATTCTATTTTTTTTTATTAATATATGGAATTTATTAATATATGGAATTAAACTAATTTATATATATCTTAATTAATTTTAAAATTAATAATTATGTATTAATAATTTTAAAAAAAATCAAACTCATGATTATTAAAAAATATATATATAAATCTATCTTGCATGTAGAACATGATGTTAATCGGATGATCATGAGAGATTGCTTTCATGTCTTGCAATTTCACATTATTAATTGCTTATGGAAACTTATCTTGGTTAATTGGTGTTGTGTTCACATATTGAATACAGCCCCTAATCTTGTTAAGCACATCTTTTATCTCATAAAACCCATCTCCAGCAAGAGTTTGTGCATGGCAAGGAAAACATGGTAAATCATCGCCAATGAGATGTTTTTTCTCTGTATAGCAAGAATCCGGTGATCTCTATCTCTATCTATTTCTCTTTCTTTTTAAATCAAAGACTAAAACTTAATAAAAATAGAGTTTTATATGAAAATTAAATTAAAAAGATATTTGGAGTCAAGAAGGTATATGTAAAGATTGAGGATGAAAATGAATTTTTTAGAATTTTTAAACCATCACCTATAACGTATTTTTCAGTTAATCCTCTCTAATTTAGTTTAATAAGCAATTAAAAAGTATTAAAAAAATAAAAAAATTTAACACTGAAATCGGAGAGGAAACAATATAATAAAAATTCTAATTTTTAACAGAAATCAAATCTCTTCTGTCTGTGTACTCAGGAGTATAATAACTTTTTTTTTAATTTAAATTATTTTTTAATTTTTTTTAAAATACTAATATTAAATACAAATCAAATCTAATATAGTTAATGCATTTGAGAGGATAATAATAATTATTTTTTAAAGTATTTTTATTTAAAAATATATTAAAATAATAAATTTTTATTAAAAAAATATTTTTAATATTAGAATATTAAAACAATATGAAAACATAAAAAGAATTATTTAAAAAAAAATATTTTTTTTCAAAATAATACTTTTAAAATATAAAAATAAACAAGCTGAGGTTCATCTGCATTGAAATCTGCCTTTTTGGACCACTTCTAAGAAAACCCAGAAAAAAAAGAAAAGAAACTCAGGCTTTATAGTTTATACACGCGCAAAAAAAGGCAGTCTTTACTTATATTTAGCTTTATCTGTGTGCTTATATGTATATAGAAGACAAATTTGGAGGTGCGTTTGGTGTGTTATTGTTGATATTGGAGTGTGCAAGTGAATCACGGAGGCTTTCTATACTGCAAATTTTTGGATGTCATATTACTGGATTGTCCTTGCTACTCATAGAAAGGAGGTGAGTGATGTACTAATTAGACCATGAATGTTGAGATATTTGTTTATTGGCTACTGAAAGCTGATATATCTTGATTTCTTGGTGTGTGCAGGCGCAGGATTGAAGAAAGTGAGGTTTTGCTTTCTGGGTTATTTCTGTCGAAACAGGTAAAAGGTTAGGTTTTTCAAGTGCAATTATTGAGTTGTTGTTAGTTATTCAAAAAAAAAAAGAGGCTAAAGAGAGGAAATTGAGCTGTTCTGTTTTGCGGGTAGATAAAAATATGAGCAGAAAGAGTGAAACTTTGAAAGATTTGAAGTTGTGCAAGTGGGGGAAGATATTAGGAAACGAAGAATTGAGTTTTTGTATGCTACTCTGATTGAAAAGAGGGGAGAGTATTTTGGTTAGTTATATAACTAACCAAAATGGAGAGCCCCTTCTCGTCGAAAGAAATATGGATGGGTTATTGCGCTTGGCCAAGAGCTCAAATAGATAGTGTCCCACCTTTTGATGATTCTCTTAGGAATTCATTGTTGGAGGACCCATTCAACTTCTTTTCAGAGCCTAGGAGTTTTGATATGTATACTGGATGGTGCGACAGCCCGTCAGCTATGGATCAAATGCTTGCCTTCGATGGGGTGCCATCTTTTCCATCAACATCCTATGTGCAGAAAGTTTTGCAGAACAAACTTCTGCTCCCTTACTGGATAAAATAAATGCTTCTGGGACTTCTTACAATGGTGGAGATAATGTGATGCTCCAGCAAACGTATTCGTATTTTGGTTATCCCTCAGATTCCATTGATGCTGATGATCTGGGTGCAAAACACAGTAGCGGTGCTGGTCCACAAAACTGTGTCCAAACACCTCGGGGACATAAAAGGGGGGGACCAAAGTCCTCTTCCTCCTATCTTCTTCGTCTTCACCATTCTCCGCGATCTCACTTTTCTTCTCCAGGTGCTCTCTCCGTACATTTGTACGTATTCGTACACATACATTCTTTCTCATACGAGTATATTTCTACGTTTATTTTTTCATGCGTACATACATTTTGATCGGATCATCCGATCATTGCTGCATGTCTATTCCATTTCGATCGACGTTTCCAATTTCCAGTTAATCTGTTAATTTCATTTATTTTTTTTGTTTAAATTCGATGTTTCTTCATTATTAGTCAAAGTATTCAGTTAATGAGGGTTCATCAATTTTGATTTCGCAATTGCAGTTGTTGAGTTGTCAGTTAATTACACGGCGATGATATTTGCGATGATATTTAGGAAGGACTAAGAAACATAATTAGAGAGAGAGAGAGAGAAAAGGAGGATTTTTTTGGTGTAGATGTCAGGTGAAGAGAGAGAGAGAGGAGAAGCAATGGAAATGTGGAAAAGCGATATCGGTGGTGAATTTACAGAGAGTGGGACAATGGTGAAGGATATGAGAGAGCCTTGTCTTTCTCAATCACCTATAAATGTTGTTATAACTGTAAAATTGACTGCTCAAACCTTTTCTTTCATAAGATTTCGTGGTCAGCGAGGGGTTTATATATATATATATCTTTATAGGGATTTTGTGCTGTTAATGTTGCAGGTAAGCAAAATGCTTAAGCCGGAGAAGTGGGAGTCGACTTTTGATGGTAATGGAAAGGTTTCGGGTTTTCGGAAAGCACTCAAGTTGATAGTTTTGGGGGTATGCTGTCTCGTTGTTGCTATATTTTGCCCCCTTAAATTTATTTTCCAGTCCTTCGTTGAATAATGAGATGGTGCTGATTTGGTTCTAGACTATAATTTTGGGTTTCATATCTCTATGAAGTGGGTTGGAATTTCTGTGTAGCTATATGACATCGTTTGCTACGTGTTAGGGTGTGGATCCATCTATAAGGCCACAAGTTTGGGAATTTCTACTTGGCTGTTATGCACTGGGAACCACTGCTGAGTCCCGGAGTCAGCTTAGGACAGCGAGGAGGTATTTATGTTTTTCTTTTTTCTTTCTTTAACCACATTACCTGATGAACAATAAGTTAATGATTTTCTATTTTCTGAAATGTGGAGGGAGTCTTAATGTTAGATTTTCTGTGTTATTGGCACTGTTTCAGTATTAGTTGATTCTTTCTTGTTATGGCTTTCATGCTGAACTATGAATGCCTGGGACCTGTCTTTGGTTTTTTACCATCAGCTTTTCATTCGGTTAGTGCTTTTATATGTGGATTAAAAAACAGAGAGAGAAGATTCTTTCTTGAAAGAACCTTTTGCCATTCCATTTCCTGCTCAGCCTCTCCTTGGTTCACGGTGGGAGGTGGTGGCTGCTGTGATTCTAGTTGTCGTGCTCTATGCCAGAGCAGATTCTGGAATCGAAAGAATAAAACCCTGGATAACTCGAGCACTATTCTCCATGGTTTTCCTGTGCTGTATGTATAAAGCTTGAGAAGACTGGGAAACAATTTATAAGAAACGCAAAAAACTGTCGAAGGGGGGTTCATGGGTTCTGCCGAAGGAAATGAAAAATAATCTACATAAGAATGCCATAAATAAAAATTAAAAAACCTTAGATAAAAAGA
Source organism: Populus ilicifolia (assembly GCA_015708895.1). Taxonomy (NCBI): domain Eukaryota; kingdom Viridiplantae; phylum Streptophyta; class Magnoliopsida; order Malpighiales; family Salicaceae; genus Populus; species Populus ilicifolia. Next base: position 508,129 of record SRLM01000352.1, read on the forward strand.
AAATAAATCTCGTTTAAAAAATCTCAATCTAGAATATAAAGTATAATCTCAAACAAAAATGAGAAAATAAAACATAATCTAAATAAAAACTAGTAAATGAAAAGAAAATAAATCAAAACTATGAAGTGGCAACAACATTTCTTCCAGTATCATGTTTAAATTTGTTTTTTTTTTTTTTTTTTTTTNTTTTTTTGACGTGTGATGTCCGGGCCAGCTTACGCGCACCACGACTAATCCACACGGCTCACTGAACATCCTGCAAGCCCAGTGAACATATAAGGCACCACGGGGGTGACAGACGTGCATGGTGAGGTTCGAACCCCTGATGCAGAGAAAGGGGACAAGCCCCTTCCACCGCTAGGCTAGAACCTCACTTGCACGCCTGTCACCCCGTGGTGGCTGTTCTTAAAAGAAAATACAATTTGATGTTTAAATCAACACATGTAGATAAAAAAGAGAAACAAAGTGAAGTCAACCGGACTTGTAAATGTTTTTAAGGTCCGATTAATTGCCAGCTAAGGTCCGGTTGACTGTTCTCAAAGTCCGTCTCTTTCTTCGGCAAATCAACTCCATCTCAAACAATAAGCATACATTCTTTTATGGACCTTATCTACGACCGAGGTTGAATTCAATTAACCCAATATAGGCCAATAAATCATTTCTAGACATGACTTAAGTTCTGATATGGAGTGATTTATTTTATACTTGTTAAATTATTCGAATAATTAAAAATAATAAAATTAATTAGATTTTAGAATTTTTAACCAAGTTTACCTACTCGTAGTACACTTATTATTACCCTATAAATAATAACTAGTGAATTAAAAAAATAAAATAGGAATAAGCAAAAATAACTAAAAAAACCTAATTAAACCGATTAGGATATTTCATAAACCTGAAATCGAAAAACCTCAATCGAACCGAACTCATTTAGTTAAAAATAAAATGAACCAAACTCAAAAAATAAAAAATCAAACCGAATCTAAATCAAGCCCATCAGAAAGTTCAAAAAACCCTCGAAAAACAATATAATTTTTTGTTTTTAATATAAAATAACTAAAATCGAACCAAACCAAATCAAAATCGAACAGAATCAAAACTAATCGATTGAGATCGGTTTCATTTCGATTTGGTTTCGTTTTATTTTTTATATTTTATAAATTTTAGTTTGATTGTTTTTATAAATAAAAATTAAATTGAATTGAAAATGATTATCCACTCAAGAAAGCATGAATTTATTATTGCTTTGGGTGCAATAGAGGCTAAGAAGAAAAGGAAAAACTAGAGGTAAAGGAAGGAGGAGGAACAAGATTGCCTGTGTTTTTGGTCTTCCCGTTGAACAAAATTGAGAGAACAGTTTTCCTTGTAAATTTGATTGCGGAATGGGAAAAATTGAAGATATATCAACATTTGAGTAAATTGACTTTTGAGCTATTGAAATAAAAAAAACCTTTTAACTGTTTAAAATTATGATGGTGGTTGTAATTTAAAATGTTTTTTATTTAGAAATATATTAAAATATTTTTTTATTTTTAAAATTAAAAAAATGAAAAAATTAAATTCTTAGAACACAAATCAGCTCGTGTTTCCAAACTTGCTTGGAAGAATTTGATATGCTCCTATTTATTTTCATTTTCATTGAAGCTAGAATTTTCGACATTGGAAATCTCATCTGGCAAATCAACAAAATTCCTTCATATTATCACACTCCAACTCCTTAGGCAACAGCCGCAACACATGAATATGATTAGAATTCTAAGCCTGCCGGGCTTCTTACACCTCTGGGGCTAAATGAGTCCTGCTCTGAGCCCTTAAACCTACCTGGGTTGGTGGGCATATCAATAATTTCTGAAAACCTTAAACAAGACCCTGTGGCATTTGCTCAAGAAAAAATTAGGTGCTCAAGACCAAATTTCATAAATAAAATAATGGTAGAAAAAAACAGAAAAATAATTTTCAAAAACTTAGGAAAAAAATCATTTTGAAATTACTTATCTCTAGACACCAACGTATAATAAACTAAATAAAAAACTTACTTGTTTTTAGAGTTTTCCAACTAGTCCTGTCCATATATAAACTCTTTATATTTTCTGATCCTAAACTATTAAATACTGGATTTATCTTTATAGTTTCACTGCTGATAATAGACTTTGATAAATCTATGGCTATTTGTTTATATGTTTCTGATTACTTTTAAAATAAATCATAGTTTTATGTTTTCGGATATGCCTTTATTTATATCTGTGCACTATTTTTCTTTTTTTAATTTGAATCACTTAATTTGTATAGAAAAAAAATTATCAGTGTTAATTTTAAATAAAGATCAAGGAGCTCTATACACGCGCGCACACATACAAATCAAGGCTTTATTTCATGAAAAAATTACACTTAGATGGGTTATGTACAACAATAAATTGAGTGGTATTTTCAACAAAATCTGATTGAAATATACATGTGTGTGTGTGTGTGTGTAATGAAGACAAACCTTAAAATCCTGTTTCTCCTCCATGGTCACAAACTCCAGCACAGCACAGCAATACTTGGGTGATATGTACTTGGCTTCATCAAAATCAAAGACCGGAAAGGCAATAACACCCCTTCCTCCACAAGAGATGGCATCTGATAGGTGTGCGTATTCATTAGGTCTGTAATAACTTACATTTGAAGTCCATTCTGGAAATTTACGCTCATAATTCCATGCCCGAACTAAAATTTCATGACGTGAAAGCCCTTCCCGGCCCTCCAGTTGACGATATTCAAGTAGCGTAGAATTTGGGACGCACAGGTGAGGGTAAGTGAGATTTTTCAGGGCGAATCCACGCTTGTCTCGAGCCCAAAATTGTGCCAAAAAACAACCACTTCCTAAAGAATCTTTAAGCAACGATAACGCTTTTTCCTCTTTTCCCGTAGTTTTAACATTGCAGGAGGCAAATCATCATCGACGCAAGACAAATGTTCCACGTCCATATGTATTTCGACAATGTTTTTCTGGCAACAAGTCTTCCCACTCCTCAGATCTTCTTATCCATGGCTGGAAAGCGGAACGATGAGGAGTTGTTAATGACTCGAAGGAGGCTGACCTGTTAACTTTTGGAACCGTGTCTTAAAACTAACTTGTCTTCTGCCCCTTTAAATTTACTGATATATTTCCTCTAATCTGATAGTTTAATTATCTTCAATTTCATCCTTGTGCTTTTCTTGACTTTAAAAAAAAAAGCTTACAAGGTTTTCGTAATTGAGCAATAATCCATATGACACAGAGCGGGGGGCTGAGAATCTCAAGTGCATTTGGATTGCTTGTCTAAATTTTAAAGCTCAAGCACCATCTTGTTATGTAATCATTGAAAAGACGATAAATTTGAAAGAAGTTAAATCCTGAGTTGACTATCATAATTAACAAGGAAGCTTCTTCTGCACATTTTACTACATGTGTTTAGAGTATTTGATTATTTTTTATTTAAAAATATATTAGATTTTTTTTTATATCAGCTTTATTTAAACTCTACCCAATTTAGCCCATCAAACTCTCCGATCAAAAGGCGCCAGCCCATAAAAAAGTTTGAATGCCCATATTATGTTCTATTGATCACTGGTTAGATATAACACCGAATTTCAACACCTGACAACATTCAACTGTAAGCCTTGTTACGAAGAACAAATACATACGAACACTGACATAAAAAAATAGATGCCATGTAAAGCTCGTGTCTAGTAGCAGAAATTGTAGATTGCAATAACAAACAACGAGATGGCATAGATTATCCAAGCAGCCCACTTGACACCAGGGGGGGAATGGGATTGAAATGGTGATGAAAAACACGGTGGCTGCCAGGAAAACTGCAGCTTTACCCAACACTTTGGTGGATGTCCTCGGAAACTTGGTGGGGTTGATAAAATGTGAGACAAAGAGGCAAGATAAGAGAACTGCAACAAGGATACAGACCAAATGCAAGGAATCGAGTTTGGAATGAGTAGGTTGGTGAAAATGAAGGGCTATTTCAAGTCCCGATGCGAAGCAGATGCCTATAAGCGTCTTTTGCCATTCCATTTCCTGCCTAGCATGGAACATGTTGACCAGCTCTTCTTCTTGGTTCATGGTGGGACGTGGTAGCTGCTGTGATTCTAATTGTCCTGCTCCATGCCAGAGTCGGGACACAGATTCTGGAACTGAAAGAATAAAACCCTTGATAACTCGAGCACCATTCTCCATGGTTTTCCGGTGCTGTGTGTTATAAAGCTTGAGCAGACTAGGAAATAATTTATTAGAAACGAAAAAAACTGTCGAGAAAGTATGCTTGTGATGCCGATATTACCAGCTTATTTATACCAGCAGAAAAGAAAGAGATGGAGTTTGTTGATAATCGGATTCGGACCTCAAGATGAAGTCATCAACCGAATGTTAGAGTTTGAGAAAAGTCAATCGGACTTGTAATTTTTTTGAAGTCCGATTAATTTTTCTTCGCCAAGTTAAGGTCCGATTAATTGGCGGCTCATTCAAGGTCCGATTGACTTTTCTCAAACTCCAATATTTGTACTCTGTTTACTAGTAGGAAAATTATTTTTTGATATTTGATATTATTATAAAAAATAAATTAAAAAATATTTTTTAATATTTGATTATGTTATGGAAAATAACTTATTAATATTTTATTTTTTAAGTTTATTAAAATATTAAGGAACAAATCTTACAAATTAAAAAGTTGAATGAGAATGAAATTAAAAAAAATAATTTCATAAATTATCTCAAATAAAATAAATAATAATCAAAATAATAAAGATCAAACCCTAAAAAAATAAAGATGAAGAAATTAAAATAATAATAATTAATATTTCATAAATTATTTTAAATAAAATAAGTAATAATAAAAAAATTAGGATCAAATTTGATAGATAAAAAATTTTAATAAAAAAATAGTAGGAAAAATAATTATTATAAAAATAAGGATCAAAGTTAATATAAAAAAAAATAAATTTTAAGAAATGAAATTGAAAAATAAATATTCAAAACAAAATATATATAGCAATTAAAAGTTTGAGGATCAAAATTGATATAATAAGCAAATAATATAATATTTTTAAATTTTTCACAACTTCCAAAAAATATTTTCCACCTAAATTTTCTAGAAAAACACTTTCCTATGAACTAAGCTAATTTTTTTTTAATTGAAAAGTATTTTTTATTAACTAATTTTTTAATAATAACTATACATAGAAAAATTTTAAAAATAATTTCTCAAAAATTAAATTTAAAAAAAAACATTAACCTTAATTAATAAAAAACTCCATCTCAAATAAAGGTACGATTAATTTTTCTTATCCAAATAATAATCCATATCTTCTTTTAGATTTTATCTAGAATTTAGGTTGAATTTAGTTAACCCCGTATAGGACAATAAATCATTCCTATACATGATTTAAGTTAGATTTTATCTGGAATTTAGGTTGAATTTAGTTAACCCAATATAGGACAATAAATCATTCCTATACATGATTTAAGTTGTGATATGGAGTGATTTATTTTATACTAGTTAAATCATCAAATAATTAAGAGTGATAAAACCAATTGAATTTTACAATTTTTTACCAAATTTAACTCTCCAGTATATTTATTATTATCCTATCAATAGAAACTGGTAAATTAAAAAGAAAGTAGAGTGAGTAAAAAAAATTGAAAAATTAATTAAATTAAAAAAATATTAACTAAAAAAATTGAGATATAAAAAATAACCTATTATAATATTCTAAAAAATATTTGATCCGGTTCGGATTTGGTTTTATAAACTTGAAATTAGAAAACCTCAATCAAACCAAATCAAACCGATTTAGTTAAAAATAAATTAAACCAAACCAAAAAACATAAAAAACCAAACCAAAATTAGGTTCCTTAGAAAATTAAAAAAAAAACCCTAAAAAATAATATAATTTTTAATTTTTAATATAAAATAATTAAACCAAAGAAAATTAATCCAAATCACAACAAATTAATTGGAATTTATTTTAATTTTATCTTTTATATTTTACAAAATTTTAATTTAGTTGATCTCACATGTAAAAACAGGCCAAATAAAAAATAATCACCCCTTGAAAGAAAGCATGAATTTATTGTTTTGGGTACAGCGGAGGCTCTGCATCCAGAAAGAAACAAAAGAAAAAACTAGGGGAAGAGGAAGAGGAAGGAGGAATAAAATTGCCTGAGTTTTTGGTCCTCCTGTTGAACTGATTATCAACTTAAGTGTTTTTTGTTCTTTTTGGCTCTTTGGTTTGCAATCCATTCTCACACCTTTCCTTGCGTCGCACTGTAGGCAGTTGAAGCTACCAAGAACGTAGAGCTTGGAAACAAAGAGTTGTCTCCGGCAACACAGCGGAGTAGCAGAAACAGGACTTCTCTCTTGCTTTTCCTTTTTGTTCTTACTTTTTTAAACCTCTTTCTAGATTGGAATAGTTGAATTTCTGATAGTATTTGGACAGTGGACTGTTGCGAGTACAGTTTTCCCTGTAAATTTGATTGCGGAATGGGAAAAATTGAAGATTTATTATCAACATTTGAACAAGTTGAGTTTTGAGCTGTTGAAATAAAAAACCTGTCTTACACTGCAACAGAGACGTGCGTTTGTAGGCCTAGAAGAATTTGTTATGCTACCATTCATTTTCATTGAAGCTAGAATTTTCGACATTGCAAATCTCATCTGGCAAATCAACAAAATCCCTTCATATTTTCTGTGACCTGTAACTGCCTTCATATATATATAATGAAAAAAATAGTTTTGATAAAAGATTGAAACATATTTCTTCATGGAATAAAAAAGAAAGAGAAAGAAATTCAAACTTTTTTTTTTTCATTTTTGAAGTCATTAGGGAGAGAAAGAAATAATGTTTTTCTCTCTATCTTGCGACTCCTTCTAAGCCAAATCATGAGCTTTACTCATGGTTAATATATTTTATTTTCACCTCACATAATATATGCATTTGATTCATGAAATTTTATATTAAGTTTTCATGTTTTTACCTATAGTAAACTTTCTAACATATAACATGCCAGATTTTATTTTTTTTAGAGTTTTATTCTCAGGTTTTACAACATAGATATTGCTAAAAAGGAGTAAAGACTTGCAAATTAATTGCACTGGACTCCTATAATATGATTGACTCATCTTCATTGATTAGTTCTATAACTAATATTTTAAGTTTATTCTCCTATGAGTGACTGGACTCCTATAATATGCTGCCTCTCGACTGAGTTACATTAATTAAAAAAAGTAAGACAACTATGGTGTGGAAGGATTTGTCAATAAATAAATAAAGTTTTCATGGTTAAGGATAGCCCATACTGGGGTGCCAATAACAATTAAGTCCATAGATAAGGTCCATGAAAGAATATATGATTATTATTTTGGACAAGAAAAATTAATCGGGCCTTTATTTGAGATGGAGTTTGTCGAAGAAGCAGATGGAGCTCGTCATCAACCGCATGTTGGAGTTTGAGAAAAGTCAATCGGACCTTAAATGGCAATTCATCGGACCTTAAAACATTTACAAGTCTTGGCCAAGTTAAGGTCCGATTAATTGCCAGCTCATTTAAGGTCCGATTGATTGTCAACAAATTCCACCTCTTTCTTTTCTGCTGGTATAAATTAGCGGCAATATCAGCAGGTATGACAAGCATACTTTCTCGACAGTTTTTTCGTTTCTTATAAATTATTTCTCAGTCTTCTCAAGCTTTATAGCATACAGCACAGGAAAACCATGGAGAATGCTGCTCCAGAATCTGTGTCCCGACTCTGGCATAGAGCACGACAACTAGCATCAGAGCAGCTAACACGTCTCCGAGAAGATCTGGTCGACAATTCCCATGATGAGCAGGAAAAGGAATGGCAAAAGGTACTTATAAGCACCTGCTTCATATCAGCACTTCAAATAGCCCTTCATTTTCACCAACCTGCTCATTCCAAACTCGATTCCTTGCATTTAGTCTGTGTCCTTGTTGCAATTATCTTTTCTTGCCTCTTTGTTTCACATTTTATCAACCCCGCCAAGTTTCCGATGACATCCAAAGTGTTGGGTAAAGTTGCAGTTTTCCTGGCAGCCACCGTGTTTTTCATCACCATTTCAATCCCATTCCCCCCTGGTGTCAAGTGGGCTACTTGGATAATCAATGCCGTTTCGTTGCTTTTTATTGCATTCTGCAATTTCTGCTACTAGACACGAGCTTTACATGGCATATATTTTTTTCCGGCAGTGTTTGTATTTGTTCTTCATCGAAAGCTCTCCATTTGCATGTTGGAAGGTGTTGAAATAAAGTGTAATATTCAGTGTTGTATATAACCATGGATGAATACAATATAATATGGGTCATTCAAACTTTTTATGTAGTATCTACGAGCTAAGAAAGTAGAAATGACGTTATCATCAAGACAAGTCTGTGGTCTCGAGGGGCATAATTCCCACCGAGTTAAATAATAATTATTGCATTGAACAACAACCTCACTAGCAGAAACAAGTATAGAACTGGTGAGCAAGTGAGGTTCTAGCCTAGCGGTGAAAGGGGCTTGTCCCCTTCCTCTACATCATCAGGGGTTCGAACCTCACCATGCACGCCTGTCACCCCCGTGGTGCCTTACATGTTCACTGGGCTTGCAGGATGTTCAGTGAGCCGTGTGGATTAGTCGTGGTGCGCGTAAGCTGGCCCGGACATCACACGTCAAAAAAAAAAAAAAAAAAAAGTATAGAACTGGTGAACTTAAAATTGTTCAGCTAAGCAAACAAGAACTCTTAGAAAAAATTCTGACCTACCATCCAGTGAGGAATCGAAGACGTATTGGATTAACTTCAAGTCCTCTGGACTGGTGGGTTTGCTCGCTGTAAACGGACCAACTAGATATTTAGACATTTGCTTCACAAGTGAGTCAGATCTCACATTTAAGGAGACCAGAGAAGAAACAGAAATCCCTTCCTTGCTCCTGCAAATATGGACGACAAGAACAAATTGAGAAAAATGATCATCCCATAAAATGTCAACATTTTATCGAAACTGGTTACATGTTCAGTGCCCTCCATTCAATTTCGGGTGACGAAAACTATAGTTACAACAGAACAATCACGTTCACATGTTGTCAACGCGTAAGACATGCAATACCTTAAAAAAACAATCCGGTTAAACAAATTGGTACTATAATTGATCAGCGTTGCACCATCAAGCTTAGCAAATGCAAATCAAATTTAGCTTTTGCAATTGTTTTAGCGTCATCTCTTTCTTAGGCAAATTAACTCCATCTCAAACAAAAAATTTGCATTTGCTACGATCGAGGTTGAATTCAATTAACCCAATATAGGCCAGTAAATCATTTCTAGACATGACTTAAGTTCTGACATGGAGTGATTTATTATAGACTTGTTAAATTATTGAATAATCAGAAATGATAAAATTAATTAGATTTTAGAATTTTTAATCAGCTTTAACTCATTGTACACTTATTATTATCCTATAAATAATAACTAATAAATTAAAAAGAAATTAGGGGTAAGTAAAACAAATTGAAAAATTAATTAAACCAAAAAAATTAAAAAACAAGTAACTAAAAAAACTTAAAAAACTGATTAAATCAATTAAAATATTTAAAAAATATTCAATTCAAGTTTGATTTTATAAACCTAAAATAAAAAAAACTTTCAATCGAATTGAACCCATTTAATTAAAAATATACTAAATCAAATCAAAAATAGAAAACCAAATCAAATCTAAATCAAGCCTACAATAAAGTCTAAAAAACCCTAAAAAATAGTATAATTTGTTAATATAAAATAACCCAAATCAAAATCAAATGGAATCAAAATTAAATAATCAACCAAGAAAGAATGAATTTATATTTGCTTTGGGTACAGAAGAGGCTCTGCATAAAAAAAAAAAAAAACACTAGAAGAAGAGGAGAAGGAAGAGGAAGAGCAAGGAGGAAAAAAGAGGAACAAGATTGCCCGTGTTTTCGGTCTTGCTGTTGAACAAAATCGCAAGTTCAGTTTTCCTTGTAAATTTGATTGCGGAATGGGAAAAATTAAAGATATATCAACATTTGAGCGAACTGAGTTTTGAGCTGTTGAAATAAAAAATCTATATGATAATTTGTTTGAGGCTGTGATAATGATTATAGTTTAAAGTATTTTTTTGGTTTAAAAATATATTAAAATAATAATTTTTTTATTTTTAAGATTAATACATTAAAAGGATTAAAAAAATTAGTAAAAAGATTAATTTAAAAAAAAATACAAATTAGCTTTCATTTCCAAACTGTAGAAGAATTTGATATGCTCGTATTCATCTTCGTTGAAGCCAGAGTTTTCGGCATTGGAAATCTCGTCCGGCTAATCAACAAAATTCCTTAAGATTTGTGAACAAGAAGTGATTATTTTTAATTTAATTTGATTTTTATTTTAAAAAATAACTAAATTAATTTTAAAAAATTAAAATTAATTTAAATTGACTGGTTTCGGTTCGGTTATGTTATTTTAGAATAAAAATTAAAATCCAACCTACTGGTTTTGATTTGATTCGGTTATTTTATATTAAAAGTTAAAAATTATATTGTTTTTAGGGTTTTTTTTTATTATTTTCAATGGACCTAATTTTTGTTTGGTTTAATTTTTTTAGTTTGATTTAGTTTTGTATTTTAAAATTTATATCAAACCAAACTGGTTAAATTTTTAAATATTTTAATTAGTTTTTCTTATAATTTGATTTTTTGAGGCACCCTACCATGAACATAATCACTGCTCTCGACCAGTCCATGGCAGCTAGCTGGTTTTCATCGTCTTTATTTGGCACCAATTCTTCTTCCTTTTCCAGAGAGAAATGAGTGTCCTGTTGTAGTCATGGGGCAAAACCCTTCAAATCAATGCTTTGTGCCTTTGATAATTTTGTTCACCAGTGAGCTACTCCATTTATTCCGTCAACTCCCTATTCTCAGTTCTGTAAGAATGTGATCGATTCTCAACCGTCTTTGAACTGGTCGATCAACTCTTAACTGGTGGACTGTTGTTCTGTTTCTTAGAAAAATCAAGATCTAGTTTATTTTAACAGTGGAGGTAGTAAATAGGTCCATAAATTGGCTGCCTGCAAACAGTTGTGCTTGCACAGAGCTTATAACACCGTCAAGCAAGAACAATGTCCCTCTGCACACTGATTTCGGACTCAAACTGATGCAGTTGTAATAAGGAGCGCCTCGTGAGCTCTCATTAAAAGCTCAAAGATTGTTTCCCTTCCGAAACACTGGCAAATGCGAACGCAGAGATCACAGAAACTGAAGCCAAGCGGGGAAATTCGCATTTTATGAGATTTCAAAAACAGAAAAAACAACGACTTTGACTTCAACTTTATCAAAAATCTGATTGACAAAAAAAATATAATGAAATCCAACCTGGACAGCATGAGTTTTCATTCGGTCTGTAATAATGTACATTTAAACAGTATTTTTCAACCTGGTTTAGTGGTTGACCCAGTCCAAAACACAGGTCATCGGTTTTAAAATAATATTATTTTAATTTAAAAAATTCAATAAATTATAACTGAGGTAGCCAAATTATCCCATTAGTTAACTCATTTTTTTATTTTTTTATTTATAAACTAGACTTTTGAATTCTATAAATTCATGCGCATTATCCCATGCCCAAGCACAAATACACACACACACACACACACAGTTGTTCTTAATTAATTTAAGTTAATTTAAAATGATTTTTTTTATTTTTTAAATAAAAATTTTATTTTTTTAATTTTTTTTAAAATTTTAATTAAAATTTAATCGATCACCCAAATTAATTTTAAAATTGATAAAGCCAAACTAGATATGCATGCAGACAAATTATATGTATCTTAAAGGACGCGACACCCTTAGACATAAAACATAAAGGATAAATTAATCATATTAGAATTCATATTTCCTGAAGGAAAAAAAGAAAGCATTCTTTTCACAAATGAAAAAGAAAAATTCAGGGGAAAAAATAAGAATAAAAAACTAGAAAGCAAAAGTCTTCGTAAATGGCGACGGAGGACAACAAGCCCCTCCTCCTCCTATCTTCTTCGTCCTCACCATTCTCCGCGATCTCACTTTTCTTCTCCAGGTACTCTATCCGTACGTTTGTACGTATTCGTACACATATCTTCTTTTTCATACTTGTATATTTGTACCCTTTTTTTTTCATGCGTACATGCATTTTGCTCGGATCATCCGATCATTGCTGCATGTCTATTCCATTTCGATCGACGTTTCCAATTTCCAGTTAATCTGTTAATTTCATGTATTTTTTATTTAAATTCGATGTTTTTTCATCATTAATCAAATTATTCAGTTAAGGAGGGTTCATTAATTTTGATTTCGCAATTGCGGTTGTTGATTTTGTCATTTAATTACACGGCGATGATATTTAGGAAGGACTAAGAAAAATAATTAGAGAGAGAGAGAGAAGGATGATTTTTTTGGTGTAGATGTCTGGTGGAGAGAGAGAGAGAGGAGAAGCAATGGAAATGTGGAAAAGCGATATCGGTGGTGAATTTACAGAGAGTAGGAACAATGGTGAAGGATATCAGAGAATCTTGTCTTCCTCAATCACCTATAAAGGTTGTTATAACTGTAAGATTGACTGCTCAGACCTTTTATTTCATAAGATTTCGTGTTATCAGTGAGGTTTTTTTTTTTATTATCTTGATAGGTATTTTGTGCTGTTAATGTTGCAGGTAAGTAAAATGCTTAAGCCGGAGAAATGGGAGTCGACTTTTGATAGTAATGGAAAGGTTTCGGGTTTTCGGAAAGCACTCAAGTTGATAGTTTTGGGGGTATGCTGTCTCGTTGTTGCTATATTTTGCCCCCTTAAATTTATTTTCCAGTCCTTCGTTGAATAATGAGATGGTGCTGATTTGGTTCTAGACTATAATTTTGGGTTTCATATCTCTATGAAGTTGGAATTTCTGTGTAGCTATATGACATCGTTTGCTGCGTGTTAGGGTGTGGATCCATCTATTAGGCCACAAGTTTGGGAATTTCTACTTGGCTGTTATGCACTGGGAACCACTTCCGAGTCCCGGAGTCAGCTGAGGACAGCAAGGAGGTATTTATGTTTTTTCTTTTCTTTTTTCATTTTTTTAACCACATTACCTGATGAACTGAATAAGTTAATGATTTTCTATTTTCTGAAATGTGGAGGGAGTCGTAATGTTAGATTTTCTGTGTTATTGGCTTTGTTTCAGTATTGTCTGATTCTTTCTTGTTATGGCTTTCATGCCAAACTATCAATGCCTGGGACCTGTCTATGGTTTTTTATCATCATATTTTCATTTGGTTTGTGCTTTTATATATGGATTAAAAAAGAGAGAGAGAGAAAATTCTTTCTCGTTATTCCATAAGATATTACAGAGGCATGCATTTCTATACAAAATATTATTTTCAGGATTCAGCCTTAGTTATTAGATTGAGTTCAAAAGACCCCCCCTTTACACTGTTTTTTCAATCTTCCCCCCTATATCTTCCTCTACCATAGTGCACATGTGTTTCCCTCACAAATTGGTAGAAGGAAGCATTGTTGTTGAGCCCAGTTGCAGTTGTTTCATGCTTACCTTTCAGTCTTAATAGATACTGCCATCAATACTGGCTTGGACATGATCTAACAAGCTGCATCGGACCATCATTATAGAGTTTGCGGACAATGAAACACGATACACATATGTATGCATATTAGCATAGTGAAAGCATCATTAACTCCATACCTTTCATCTTTTATTTCTCTCATCTTCTTTTTACAAAAACTATGACGTGTATGTACCTTATTGATTGCTTTTTTTCAGTTTGTTGTACTTTGCATGACACAATGGTTAGCTTTTAATTTGATTTATCAACGATGTTTTTTTCTCGTGATGTGTCTTTGTCTGGGTTAAGCAAGTTATTTAAGTATTTTGGGCAAAGGAATCTGTTTTAGTTATTTTCAGTATCTTTAAATCCTCTTAGGAGCAACAACTTTATGAAATATTTTATGCAGGGAACGGTACAAAGACCTCATTGTACAATGTCAAACAATGCATTCAAGTATAGGAACTGGTGCCCTTGCATTTGTTGTGGGGTCCAAAGTTATGGATGTGAGGACATCATCCAAGGATAATGGGTCAAGGGAAGCTACAGTCAAAAGTAGATGAACTTCTGTGGATGCTATTAACATATTAGAGAATTATAGTAATTGGAATAATAACTGTACAGATACAGCATGCACATGTGCCGGGAAAGTTCTAGTGATTCTGCTGGGCTTGTCAGTGTGAGGGGAAGCTCAGATAGTGCAGCATGTGATTCTTGTTTTATACCTACTTCAGGCCCGCTCAATAGTGGTTCCTCAAAAGGAGGTGGAGAGGCTTATGGATCAGAGTATGTAGCAGAGGGTTATTTTGATTTTCCTCCTTTACCTGTCACTGATTTGTTTGACAAGAGAGAAGATAAGAAAGAAAGTTGTGTGCATGATGACAGATCACCTACACAAAGAAAATTGAGATTTGAAGATGAGAGGATGCACAGTTTTCAAATTAATAATAATGTAGATTTAATTATGGAATCCCGTGGGGAACCATCTAACCATACTTCATCTCAGAAGAAATCTGAAATTGAATTAGTTCACCAAGAGGACCATGTACCGGTATTACAGTCCAACAATCTGGGTTATGAGAAAGGAATAGTGAACAAATTGAGAATAATTGATGTTCCTGAGACACCATTGTTAAATGCAACATCCAGCGGAGGGGCTGCTGGTGTGGACAGTGTGTCTGAATGGCTCTGGACATTGGATTGAATAGGTACCTTAGTTACAAATTTGCAGTTTCATTTTGAAAGAGAAGCTCTGAATGTATCTCAAGAATTTTAATGTTATTGCAATTTCTTTGATCTGACAACCTTTTCTTCTTTTTCAGTTGTTGATGTTGTAAGAACTGATACGCATCTTGAATTCTATGAGGATAAGAGAAATTTAGCTAGGATGTCTGATATCCTTGCTATCTATGCATGGGTTAATCCAGCTACTGGTTATTGTCAAGGTTGTTCTGTTATAAATTTGGTTTTTTAGGTGAACCCGTAGTTATGTTCAAATTTATTAAATTTCTATTCTATCTGAAAATCTAAGCATGAAGCTTGCATGTTTCATTTGGCTATCTGGTTTTAGGCATGAGCGATCTGCTGTCTCCTTTTGTTGTTCTCTTTGGGGACAATGCTGATGCATTTTGGTGCTTTGAGATGCTTCTACGGAGAATGGTAATAGGAACTTTGGCAAAAAAATGTAGCTGGATAATTTGATGTTCCTCTCTAACATGTGTTTTCCCCACTATCCAGCGAGAAAATTTTCAGATGGAAGGACCAACTGGAGTCATGAAGCAGTTGCAAGCATTGTGGCATATCTTGGAACTCACAGACAAGGAAATGTTTGCACACCTATCATGTATAGGTGCTGAAAGCCTCCATTTTGCATTCCGGATGTTGATGGTTCTCTTCCGCCGAGTGTTATCTTTTAGTGAAGCTCTTCGGATGTGGGAGATTTGTTCAGTTGCTCTGCACTGAATGCAATAAACTGTAAAGTCTATGATGTTGTCTTCATACCATGAAAACAACTAGCTTGAACAGTTTGCTCAGTTGATTATGGTATAACGTGAGTACTTTGTAATTGGAGGCCTACCGTTACTTGTCTTCCCAGGTGGTTGTGTATCCTTAGGTAATCTGTCAAGATTGTAGGGTGATATCCTGAAATCTGTTTGTTCCCTTCTAAGGGAATGTGATATCTCTACCTTTTATGGCTGATTTTCTTGGTGGTTGCCTTCTACCTGCTCCTTTGAGGAAACCATTTTTTTAAAATATGGAAGATCCAGTGGCATTTTATTGCATTGCATTGCTGCAACGAATATTGAAAGGAAGAATTTATATAGAAATCTACATAGTTTTCATTTAGCAAATTCAAGCTATTGTTGTTGATGATGATGTGTTGCTTTGTAGCACTGGAAAGAAAAGGTCTGTCCGCAGAACAATGTGGTTGTTCACTGAACTAGACAACATCAGAACAAAGCTGATATTGCTATTGTTGTTTGTATCAGGCATTGCTGAAGCTAGAAAAATAGAATGAATCAATTTTATGAAAGGTGAAGGGCAATGCACTTAACTGATAAGTGTGTCTGAATTTATATAATCCCAAGGGATGTTCCTTAGTCAAGTACAGTTTGATGAAAATGGTTTCTTTTCTTCTCTTTGTTCTTCTTCTTTTAATCAGCATGAACATGGTTTCTTTAAAGCATCATATCTTTAGAAGCATCATATCTTTAGAAGCATCATGAACTCAAATGGGAGGCTATAACTTTATTGCATTATCTCAGGAAGTTGAAATTGATCTGACTTTTGTGTAATCGTCTTTAATGCAGATAATGTGGGCTGCTGATTTTGATGAATCTGTTGTGTGTGATTTAGAGGAGAATTGTCTGGAGGCACTGGTGCTCAATCTTCCAAGGGATTCTGGAGGAGATATAAGAGAAGAAAGCGTTGAAAACAGTGATGGTAGTTCAAGGGATGGTTCACAATCAAAGCATGGACATGTTGAGCACTCTTTGTCTGACAACACTGGAATAAAGTCTGCATCAACTTATCACTTTTGTGGTTTCACAAGGAATTTTTGGTCAAGAAATTACCATGTGCAGATTAACAACGTGATCTCATCAACTAAGAATGGGGATGATGAATTACCTGTTTTCTGTGTTGCGATTATTCTCATCATGAACCGTCAAAAAATAATAAAAGAAACTTGCTCGATTGATGATATGATTAAGGCAGGTGTATTATATTGTAGTACTATTATACTGTCTTCATATAATTAATATTCTTTTGATAGCTTTGTGGGAATCAATTATTATCTTTCTTTCTTTTTTTTGCTGCCAGTTATTGCACCATCTACTGCACCTTGTCTAGTTGTATGAACGATGTTAATTGATAAAACATTTTTTTCCCTTTCCTCATCTCTCCTGAAGTAACCCGTGGATTAAATGAGCAAGTTAGAGCAGCTCATCTCTAGCTTAACTGAGTGTATGCTAGGGTATTCTTCTTGTTCAAGGTCTCAAGAAAAGAACAGTTAATGAACTTGAACATGAGGTGGTTTCGTTCTATTTGTGCTCTTGGAATAACAGCACTACTGTCTGGTATACTTAATTGTGGGTTCTTGTAAAATTGCTGGGTATTTTTTACCACTGAGTTGAGTCTGATGCATTAAACTGAAGATCTATGTCAAATGGATCCTCATCAATGTACACTGAAAAAAATTGTGTTATTTAATGACAGGAATTTCTTTTGTCTGGTTTCATTCTTTTACTCATTTCATTGACATGTTTATTTAAATGATTGCAGATTTTCAATGATAGGCTGCTTGGTATACATGTTAAAAGATGCATAAGCGCAGCAATTAAACTGCGGAAGAAATATTTTTACGAGGTTAGGTGCTCATTGATTAATTTCTCTTGAATGAAACAGTGATCCTGTTTTTCCTTTTCCTGTAATAGCATCTGTTAAATTAATGTCTAGTTCTGTGATATATCTTCCTTTCATGCTGCCTTTCTTGAAATTGAATTCTTGTTTGAATCAGCTGATGAAAAGCAAGACCCATGGAGTCCAGAATGGTGAATAGTACTGCCTTTTTTATTATAGATTTCACTGACAAAAGCACCTTGTTGGCACTTGGAGATGGTAGCAGTAGTCTGGGATGCTGAGTTTTAGTATGGCTCAACAACATTTTGTTACTCGGATCATTTATGATCGAGTTGTTTAAAGAAAAGTGCTGTTGCCATTCAAAGATATTGTTCAGTTGATTGTACTTTCATTATCTCCTTCATATCTTTCGTGAGGTAACTACTGCCAGGTTCTCCTTTCTTTCCTATTGCTAAGAATTACCTGATGCCAATAAAATTGTAAAGTCATACACAATTGAGTGTTATTTGGCATCTTAGCTCATCTTCATGATCACTTGCATCCTTCTTAATATAAAATACATATAAGTTTATACTGAGACATGTTCCTGTTGCGGGTTTCATGAAATGATTTCAGCCAGTTCGTGGAAATTGATTTAGTTGATCCTTTTTCAAAGTGGCTGGTTATGGGCCACGTGTTTGTGTTTTGGATCATCATTCCATGTGGTATTAAATTTAGTTACTTAATAATGAAGCAAATGTGATTGATGAGAAAAAAGATTAAGCCAGTAAAATTAGATGGAAGAATGATTGGAGGAAAAATACATCTTAGCAGATAATTCCAAAAGGTATTTTTGGTTTGGTTTCCCTCAAAACCAAAAAGAATGAGCATCAATGAATGTGTTATTAATTACGTTTTTCTTTGTTTATATATATCTCTGCTCGAACTACTATTAGTTTTCAGTGGGACGCCAGTTTTTCTCTAGTAACCTACAGATTTTTTGGTAGAACCTGCCTTGTCCTTTGTTGACCTGGATAACAATCATGTCCCCTTTCTTTCACTGATAAACATGTGAGATCTGCTTTACTCTTTAGTTTGAAATTGTTGATCATGTAACAAAATAGGGTTGTACTCCTGGGTCACCTTGCATTGAAATACCATATTTGGCTGTTTATCGTTTTTTTGAGAAGGTTTTGTCAAGGTGCAGGTAATTAGCAGTTTGGCTCACGTTTTTAAATTATAGATCTGAATCTACTGGTGTGTTTTTTTGCTTGATTTCTTGTAGTTTCATGTTCAGTAGCATTTTTTTGAAGTTAGACCATGTGTCTACTTGTAGTTATGATCAATTTAATGATTTTCAAATGGTATCATT
The DNA here is from genome assembly GCA_015708895.1 of Populus ilicifolia. Taxonomy (NCBI): domain Eukaryota; kingdom Viridiplantae; phylum Streptophyta; class Magnoliopsida; order Malpighiales; family Salicaceae; genus Populus; species Populus ilicifolia. Next base: position 526,948 of record SRLM01000352.1, read on the forward strand.
CTCTTTTCTTCTTTTTTTCAATATTACAGTATTCTCCTTCCATTTTCCTCTCCTTCTGCGGCCCGTGGAAAGATTAAAAGGTGCCAACAAGTTATTGTAAAAAAATAAAAAATATTAGAGAATAATATAAATTATATTTTAGAGTCTCATCTAACAATTTAAGTTTTTAAATTAGATAGTTTTTTGGCATAGTATCAAAATCTTGATGACTAAATAGTCTCGAGTTTGAATTTCATCATTTTTATTTATTTGATAAAAAATTAACACATAAGTTAATATGTGTGTGTAAGTTTCAAGTTCAAAAAACTTTTACTTGAGGAGGTGTGTTAGAAAATAATATAATTCAAGTTTAAAATGTTTTTACCTGAAGGGGTGTATTAATGAATAATAGGTAAAATAATTCTTTGACAAAATATTAGAGAGGGATCAAATTGTATGTTGTCAATTTTGATTTCCTTGTTTGTTTTTTCAAATGGAATTTAAAAAGAAAACTAAAAATTATTGAAAGTGACCACCCATTGCCATTGCCAAAATGCCATCGAGGAGTTCTTAAACTTGAGCAGGAGTTGTGTAATTTTATGTGGAAAGATTTTTTTTTTTTCAAGGCACTTATTTGTATCTTCAATCCTTGACACGACAATATCACTTAATTGAAAATATTTTTATGGTTACAGATCTACTTTTGTCAATATCACGGCTCTTAGGTTGTATAGATTTCTGCCATTATTTATGCATCATCAACTCGGCGTATCTCTTCTGCATTTCTTGTTAGCTTTATTACCTTTTGATGGAATGTAGCAAAGCATGGAAGAAGATTTATTCCCTGTTTGATATTGCCTTCCAAGGGTTTGGGAAAAATTTAATTTTTTTTTAACTTAATTTTTTTTAATGTTTTTGGATCTTTTTGATGTGTTAATATAAAAAAATATTTTTTAAAAATAAAAATATTATTTTGATATATTTTTAAATAAAAATATTTTAGAAAACAACTATAATTAGACTTTTCACATCTTTTAAATTTGATAAATAAACTATTATACCATTATTATAATTATAATGTGCAGTTTTAGTCTATGATGTGAGAATTAAATCACGATCTGAGTGCATCAGGCTATTCGCATGCCCTAATGTGTGTGCTCAACATTCTTCCATGCCATTATGCTATTAAGCAATGAAGGAAACGTTATTAGTAAGCAACGTGCCTGCATGTGATTTCTGCCATGGCTTTAGGGTTTCCAATTCTACAAGGCACGAGTTTCTGTGATTTTTTTATTTTTTTTTAAGATATCCAAAGTGTTAAGCAACCAATCAGTTTTTATCTTGTAAAACTGGAGGTATGCAGGTAGTGGGCTCATGATTTCAATGACACGGGGATCGTGATCTCTCTCTCTCTCCCCCCCTCTCTCCCTCTCTCTGTAGAGACCCCACCATATTTGTTTGTAATTTCATGAATATGGGTATAGAATATAGATTCATTATCTAACTAGAAATAACTAGTTTTTATGTTCAGGCTATCATCAGATTAATTTTTTTAAAATAAAAAAAATATTTAGGTTACGTAGAATTATTTAACAGTGTTATTAAAGTCCGTATAATGGATTAACTTTAAACCTTTTATATTGACTTTTTATTTATCCTAAATTTAAAATTAAATTGAATGAGAATTGGTTCAATTTAATTCTATTAACTTGATTGATTTAAAGATAAATCAATCAAATAGTGAGACTTGAAAAGAAAATGATGAAATTAATAAGGAAAAAAAACCTTTTTGACCGATTTTTTTTGTAATTTAGATTTAAAATTAAATTGTATAAGAGTTGTTTTAACGTGATTCGGTGATTCAGTTGACTGAACTAGTTTAAGAGTAACTTAATTCTTCATTAAAAAAAATTAAGGATGAAATTGATAGGGAAAAAACATCTTAATCTAATTTGTTATTTAGCTTAAATTTTAAATTAAAATGTATTGAACTCATCCCAACATGATTTAATTAATTTGATTGATTTACAAATAATATAAATGATTGTTAAAAAATTCTAAAGATGAAATTGAAAAAAACAAAGTTGAAATGAAAAGAAAAGGGAAGAAAATGCAAAAAAGGGAGGCTGGTGAAAGAAAAAAAGATATATGAACAATAAAATTTTATTAAGTTCCCAAAGTTTAGTATTATTAGTATTATTGGCTAATAAAGCAGAGTATCAAACATGTTGATTTATAAAATTCATTATCATTATAGATTATATGCAACACTAAAAAAAAAGATAGCAATATAAGTAGGAAAAAAAATCAACTTATCATCTAAAAATCTACCTTTTCTATCTTTGAATTAAAAGATTCATTGGACAGCTTTTAAGAAATAAAAGAACAAACTAAATTGAAATGTTAAAATAATAATAATATATTAAAAAAGCTATGTTGTATAACATGAAATTGTTTTTATTTTAGATTAACTTGAAGAAATATGTATAAAAATATTTGCTCTTAGAAAGAATCCTGGAATTCCATCTGTTTTTTAGATTTGGAAGAGTGAGGATTTTCAAGAAAAAAAATCTTATAATATGTTAGAAATCTCTTATTATAATCATACACATATAAAACGTATCCTAATACCGGAAAATTAGATAGAGTAGCCTTTACATAAAGATTATATTGCTCCTAATTTTTATGAAATACAAGATGCTCATTGAATAATACATTTAGACTTATATAATATATTTATATATTTAACTTTTTATTCCATTTTATTTGAATAAAATGTATATTCATTTAGAATTTATTATTCTAAATTAGAATTTAGAATGATAATTTAGAATGATTTTCTAATAATACAATTATTTTATCAAATAACATTTAATTTTACATTTACTTTCGTTTATAAATTACATAAAAATTATAAGAAAGTTTGACCCCTACCTCTATTTTTTATATATATTTTTTAAATTTTGAGGACTTTTAAATGCATCTTGCAACTATACAGAAATAGGGGTGGGGTCATAGACTGGATTAGTTGAATTGGGTAAATCCTTGATAATCTAATAGGGTTTTTAACGAACAAGGATGAATTTTGTCCAAACTTGATTGGGTTAATTTCAAGATTTATTTTTAAAAGATACAAAACAATACTCTTTTAATAAAAATAATTGATCCAAATTAATGTAGTTATTTTTTAAAATGACTTGATAATCCAATAATTCATGTCTTTTTTCGAGACAATAATGAACTAGATCTGAAATCCATTCTGGTAAGCAATTTTTGCATGGAAGAGTCGCAAGACATGCATTGAGTCTACTGGCAGTCTAAGACCAAGGATCATGATCTATTCCGAGCTTAAAGATGAAATTATCATATTTTGATATAGCTTCTCACTGGATCCCACACGTCAGCTTCCACTCTCGAGTGGAAAGGGAACCTGCTCAAATCTGTAATCGGGAGACCAAAGCTCTTCGATCAATTGAAAAGTGAGAGAGAGAGGGGTCGCTCGCCATGCTGTTGCCGCCAGCATGAACAGTACACTATATTTTGCCTATGATCGCAGGAAAATATTGAGATATGGCTTGTGGCTTTTTTAAAGATACACAGACAACGACAGATGGAGGTTCTGTAGTTCTAGGTCAGGGAGATATTTACCTTGTCTTTTATTTTTTATTTCAAAAATATTTATAAAAAACTTATTTTTTTATTTTAAATTATTTTTTAATGTTTTTATATCATTTTGACATGATATTAAAACTAATTTTTAAAAAATAATANAGTACATGAAAGAATAAAGAAACGTCATCTCTTTGATTCTATGTATTTTATAAATAGAATCAGGGGATCTAGACCAACTTGGGCAATTTGCAGCAGCTAAAGTTACTTGAAACTGGCTTTATGATGCTGCTTGATTGAAGGTCAAGCATAAAACATTCAACACGAAGCATCTTGTCGGCTCGCGGGTTCGAGCTAGCACCCAGCTAACCTAACCTAACCTCTAGTTTGGGCTAGATTTATTTAAAAAAAAATAAAATTAAATAACCCAATAGATCAACCATCAATCTAATTAAAACTTAATTTGATTTTTTTATAATTCTCTAATACAATATTATTTTAGCTTTTTAAAAAAAATCTTGAAAATACATGTTAACCTCCCTAGCTAATAACTTGGGTAAGTTTATTTTACATGTTTCAAGAAGTATTTTTTTATTTTTAAAAATTTCAAATTAATATTTTTTAATTTACTAATACCAAAAATAAAAAAAAAATTATTTTCAAACAAAACTAGTTTAAAAAATATTTTGCCCTACAATCTCCAAAACCTCCTGTAGTAGGGTTTTACCGCTACTTTTTTACTATTGTGTAAATGGCCACAGTCATGATCAAGCTTTACTTTCTCAAAACTAAGTACTTTATTACCTATTTGGCTTTCAGCCGACACCTTTGCTCAAATGAAAGGCAAAGATAATAAGATATTATGTGTTTGTAATTTGTAACCTTTTGTAATCCAAATGTATTGGTTTGTCTTCTTAAAATTTAATATATATAAACATTAATGATTATTGCAATTAAATAAAATATTGGACGTATGTTTTTTTTTTTATTTACGTGGGGTATCCGGGCCAGCTTACGTGCACCACAACTAATCCCCACGGCCCACTGAATACCCTGCAAACCCAGTAGGCATATAAGGCACCGCGGGGGTAACAGGCGTGTACGCCAGGGCTCGAACCCAGGTGCAGTGGAAGAAAACAAGCCCCTTTCACCACTAGGCCAAGCTTTAGAATGCAATATTGGACGTATGTTAATAAAGAGTTGTTGTATCTGCTAAGATAGTATTTGATATCATCTCGCAATAATTGTTTTTTTTAATTTTTATTTGAAAATATATTTAAATAATTTTCTTATTTTTTAGAATTTATTTTTATATCAATATATTTAAAATATTTAAAAATATAATTTTTTTTAAAATTTTTAATGATGCGGTAACAATGAGTAATGATGCGGTAACAATGAGTATAAATTTTTGATATATATATATATAAAACTTAATATAACAATTTATAAAATCCAACTTAACAATTTATTTTATAAATTTATTAATTTTTTTTCGATGGAAATAAAAATAAGTTAAACCGCAATATAACAATTCATTTTATTAACTTATTAATTTTAATAAATATAAAAAATGTTTTAAAACCCAAATTACCAATTAATATATTTAATTACTCTTATTGAATAGATCGAGTATTGTTGACTGTTTTTTTTCACCCTTGTTATGATGTGAAAGGTGGTTTGATGTGATGAATTTTCTCTAAAAGTTGAGTTGTTAATCAATACAGTTAGGTAGGATAATTATATCAAATTTAACTTTTAATATATTATAAATTACAAATCTATTCTAGTCAAATTATTTTAGATGCAAGTGACATAAGATATATGGATTAGTTTATATTTTTTTTATGGACATTAGTTTAAATTATTTTTTATGGATGTTATAATATTCATGAATTAAATTTACATCACTGATTTTTAAAAATTTATATTTAAAGAATATTTATTATTGTGATGTGATTTATAAAAAAATTAATTTTTTAATTTTTTTAATTTTGATGTATCAATGTTTTTAGTATTTAAATATATTAAAAAAACATTATAAAAAACAACACAACGATATAAAAAATAAAAGAAGAAAGGTTCCACCATTAAATTCCGAACTTTGAAATTCAACGTGACTTTCCAAACAGCCAATTCATCTCTGATTCCATGTTATATTTTTGACCAATTTGCAGAAGCCACTACATCTCTGAAGCCTCATTGAAGGTCAAGCACTCATTGTTGGCTAACAACCGACTTGGGGTTTCGACTCCATGGTTAGGTTGGTAGTTATGAAATGAAATTCGATCTATGAGTTCAATTTGGAATTCCGAATACTTGATCGAAAATAAATTTATTTTTAAAATCAAATATTCAGTCATAAAACAACTTGGTTAATCCAATCAAAATAATACTATTTTTTTGTTCAAAATAATTTTAAAATTAGATAAATCTGAGTTAATTTATAAAATATGACTTGAATCTTGAATTAAATTTAGTTTAATAACTTTAATAATTGCATCAATTAAGTTATTTATAACATCAAGCTGAGTTAAAATTTGAAGAGATCTATTTTTATTTAGTTTATATATTTATAAAATATGTCTAAATACATGTTTGATATTATAATATTTTGTATGTGATTTGAGAAAAACATGTTAAAGAAAAATTTATAAATTTATGCTTGTCTTGAACCCAGAGTTTTTGTCATGATTGTTAGAAACCCCAAGAATATTCTCCATAACCAAACAATTTTTGAAGTAATAAAAGGGTCACTAACCAATACCAGCCGCAAAAACAAATGGATCGGAGATCCTGATTAAAATAACCATGGACTTGCTGCTTTATGTTAGGGTTTGAACGCAACTTGTTCTTACTATTTTGTAAAATGGCCCATGTCATGATCAAGCTTTATTTAATCAAAAGCTAAATGCTTTATCACCTACTTGCCCTTTCAGCCGACACCTTTGCTCAATTGGAAGGCAGACACAGTCAGATCTTGAGTCTCTGTAATTTGTAACTTTCTATAATCCAAATGTATTGATTATATATATATATACTTGGCTTTCAGCCGACACCTTTGCTCAAATGGAAGGCAGACACAGTAACTTTCTATAATCCAAATGTATTGATTATATACATATATTTGGTGTATGTTAATGAGGAGCTACGTCATCGTTAAGTGATAGTAATGGTTATAAATTTTTAATTTTTTTTATGGATATAAAAAATCCTACTTAACAATTCATTTTATTTACTTGTTATTATTTTTTAACGAGTAAAAGAAGCGTTTAAACCCACCATCAAAATAAAATTATTATTGACATATTAATAGCTGTTTTGGATTTTAACACCCTTTTTATATTTATTAAAAAAATATAAAAATTAACCGTTAAAGAAAATTAAACATATTTGTTTGCAAACTTTTCAATTTGCTTTCTATTTAGTATGTGAATTTCCAAATTGACATGTGAACATGTTACATGTGCTATTTTGTACATTTCATTTTATTTTCAGGCAAATATGTATACTCTTGATTTTTTTTTAAGAGTATGTGATTTTTAAAAATTTATTAATGGATGCTATTAATTTTAAAATCTAACAGAGATCAACTTAAATTATATATATATATATATATTCTTACCTAGTGTTATAGTTAGCACAATCTTTTTTATACTTTATTGTTTATATTATATAAACACATGTATATTATTAGAAAATTATATAAATCATATTTTAAAATCTTATATAATATTTTTATTTATTGAATTGAGATAATTTTTTGATATAGTTTCAAAATATTATTAATCAAACGGTCACGGGCTCAAATTATATTATTTTTATTTTATTTAAAATTAACTATAAATCTATGTAAATGGAGGAAATCTATATAATTTGTGAGAAAGTAGAGGATAGTTTGACTAAAAGAGATACAAGTCATTTATTCCCGATTAATGATGGTAATTTAGCATAGAATGAAAGACGAGTCGTTCAACGTTTTCTTCTTTGGCATCACTTAAAATGGCACAAGACCTTCCTCCAGCCTCCCCAGAATAAGTGGAAAAGACGTCACTGTCTCTGTGAGCATCTAGCAAAAGGACCACTGATCTCTGTGGAATCCATGGTGCATTGAGCATCTGTAAATCTAGCAAGGTCCAGGGGTCTATTCTGCAGTTTATTCAATATTTAATCCTTGTTTTCTAAAATATTTTTTATTTAAAAATATATTAAAATGTTTTTAACTATCAAAATGATCTAAAAACTTTATAAAAAATAAATTTAAAGGTATTTTTTAAATACAAAAACAAACATTCATGCGGTGAAAATTATATTTTGCATTTGGAGACTGTTTGGTTAATGAATGCTCCAGAATACTACTAAAAATACCCTCTTTAAACCTCAATTATATATATATATATAAAAAAAACTATAATTTATAACTTTTTTTTAATATATATTTTCATATCATAACTACAGCAACTATCCTAACGGAAAACACGCAGGATGTTCTATACAATCACATGATAAAAAAAGAGTAAATGGTCAAAGGGTAATTAAATTCTTACAAAATCTTTCTCGATCAAATCATGGGAGACCTGCTGTCTGAAAGCCTTTGAATCTACACGTAAATGCCCCATGTGAGTCACCGAGACAAATATTTTGTAGCATTTAGCATCGAAATTCAATAATTATGGCAAATTTAAGGATTGATGTTTAGATACTTTCTAAAATGCTTCTCAAATGTTTTTTTTAACAATGATATATTATTAAAAAATTAATAATTTTTTTAAGAATTTTTAAATGGTTTTGATATAAATATATTAAAATCCTCCAAAATCACCTAATTATTTTTTTAAAAAAATCTCTTTCAGCCTCATTATCTGACATATATTTAAGGAAGTGGTCACATGATAAAAATTCTTTTATCTTTGGTTTTCTTAGTCAGAAGAACTTCACAGGAGAATATTCAAAGAATATAAAATATGCTCTCTTAATCCCTTTCACTCATAAAAATTGATTTTTGTTTCTTTTAAAGTTTCAACATTATTTGGAGAGTTTGACCAACTAGTTAATTTGTTGAATATATTTGCTATTTATATATTTATTTTGGGTATAACTTAAAAAAATGACAAAAAATTCTTTCTGGAAGAGTTAATACAAATGTAGATTGTTTGCATAAAATCTAATTAAAAAGACTTTTAATTTTGATGTGTAGGAGTAAAAAAAAAAAATTAAAAAACTTATTAAACTGATAAAACTAGAAAAAAACAAAAAAACATTATATTATAAAAAAAATGATTAAACTAATTAAAATTTTTAAAAAATTGATCTTTTCGGTTTTGAGACCAAATAGAACTAAATTCAAACCAAATTAAATAAAAAGAAATCCAACCAAATCAAAAATAAAAATTTTTTAAAGAAAAAATTGTATAAAATCTAAATAAAAATACCTTTAATTTTGATTTGCCTTGAACTTATCAATGATTATCCATTCATATGAAATATCAACAGCTGGATTTTTAGTTTGACTTTTTTTTCTTAAAAAAATAAAAGTCTCCTCTGCTCTATCAGTTTCAAGATAAAATGCGAGGGATCCGAGGATGTGTGATTTCAAACCTCATAACGCAGAAGAAGACTCCCTGACGATTGAGCAAAGAATTTGCCAGGAGAGTTATTATTAAGTCAAATAAAAATCTTGCTAGTCTAAAAATCCAGCAAATCAATAATAATTCGTATAGCTGCTAAATTTAATTTGAATATTAATATGAGAAAATCTCAAGTTATAAATTAGATGAGTTAATTTATTTTAAAATAATTATTTAATTTAAAAAAATAAAATGATATCTCTTTTTTAAACCAATGAATTATGTTTAAATTAACTGAATTATAAATTAATTCAAATCACTCGTGATCAACTTCTCTTATTATTTATAAAACTAGGCTAGAGCCAAGCTTTGGTTGCTAAAGTAATAAATTTCATGAATAAGATAATTTACATAAAAATAAATAAACTATACTACCGATATTTTTATTTATTTATCATGCTTCCTATAGTTTTTAAATGGGAGAGTCAATTAAGTTATAGCTTCACTATTCTTCGCAATGTTAGTAATACGTTCATTTCCTTTTCAATTGTATTACAAATTGCTTTTATTTATTTATTTTTATTTAAATTTTATGTATCTCTACCCTTTAATTCAAATTTTTTAAATTTTCCAAAAAGATTTTGACATTATTGCATTATATTACCCACCACTCAGGGAAAAAAAATAAATCAAAACTCAAAATTATATAAAAAAAACCAAGCTAATGAGTTATTAGATTGACCTAACCCTAGTTAAAAAATCCAAAATCCAAAGGCAAGAAATTTCCTAAAATATCAAATCCCATAATGGTAATTGGGAAGTAATCATAAAATCTGTTGTAAGATTACCATAATTAATCACGATCACTTCATAATTACACAAGGGGCATGTTAGTCCTCAAGCTAATCCACCACATCCACCTTTCTTCCATACACTATAAAAATGAAAACTCCATTTCTTCTTTCTTAATAAAAACTCCTCCTTTATTTCTCTTCCAAACCATAAAAGAAAAAAGAAAAAAAAAAATTCTCCCCACTTTGAATTCCGTACACACCCTCTCTCTCCTGTGAATTTCATTGTCAATAGAGCTCCCTTCAGTCAAGAACACACTCTGTTTATAGATATAGACAACAGGATTCAAACTTTTTTTTTTTTATTTATTGTGTCGATATTTAGAGAGTAAATTTTGGTTGTTTTTCAATGGCAAACCCATCCGGGACGCATAATCAAGAAGGCAATCAGGGTCCTTCTTCATTCAGTGGAAGCAATCCAAATAATGGTAATTTGGGTCAAGACCCTTCTTCTGGTTCGTCTTTGAAGCACAATCCTGGTATATCAAATGATTGGACTGGTGAAGAACAGGCAATTCTTGAAGAAGGGTTGGCTAAGTAAGTTTTTTTGTTTCCTGGGTTTTTCTTATTTTGAATTTTGAGGTTTTTATTGGAGGGTGTCTTGAAATTCATGTTTTTGATCATCTTTTTCGGTTTGAATATTGGTTTCTAAGGAAACTTATTGAATTTTGAGGAGCTGATGAGTCTTGTCTTGTTTTTTCCTTTTCCTTTTTGGTTTCTGTGGCATTTTTTTCATTATTATTGGATAAATTATAGTTTGATAAATTGCAGCTTGAGTTCAAACTTGAATTATTTGAGGTGATTGTAGTTTTTGTTGAGTTATGTTATTGGTGAACTGTTAGAGGTCACTAACAATTCTGAAATAGTTACATGTTGCACAGCCAGACTAACATGATTTTTTAATCAAATTATGAGCTTGGGTTGTTACTAAGGAATTTGTTGAAATGTAATTTTTCTCAAAATTAAAGCGCTCCTACTCAAATTGTCAATGAATTTGTTGTAGGTAATCTCTCACTTTCGTTTCCAAACCAAATTTAGCTTTTTAGCTAATTTTCACATTAGGAATCTTACATGTCTCCGCGAGGTAATCAAGTTGCAGTATTAAACAGCAGAGTGTGTTTATATAATATTTTGAAGTGAAACTTATTAACCAAAATCCTTGTTTTTCCCTCACCCCCTTCTTTGCTGTCTCCAATACAACAACTAAAATTTGGGTTTAATTGTTGGTGCCTTACCAATGAGAACTTGCCTATGGTGTCACTGCCTTGATGTGTGAAACGATATCTTTATTCAATATTTGTTTTATCTTACCAAGTGAAAACATTTCCATCTTGGATCAATTAACAACTAATTTAGATCCTTTTAGCTGAATGCTTGAAATTTCTGGATTTGATTATGATTGGCCAAATTATATTGAAATCATATAATCTGTTTGGAGTTGTAGATGGTTTTAAATACTAAATTAGTGTTCTGTTATTCTCAAAAGGTCACTGGTGTAAGTGTCTCTGTTGAGGATTACTTCTTCTTGGATACCTATTGTGCTACAAAAAGAAAGTTGTATTAAAAAGATTATTACAGGAACCAAAGCCTCATGAAATGAGCTCTTTTTGAGCAATTATGAACTACTTTTCTTTTCTCAATAAGTCATTGAATCTTGTATTTTTCCTCTTGATTTTCAGTCAAAAGTCAGTAAATTACTGGGAAAAAAGAAAAGAAAAGAAAATGGCTACTGAAATTCAATTTCTCTATCCGAGTATTGGTTCACAATTAATTAATCTAAAATGTGGTTTTCCTTATGTCTCACAGATTTGCAATGGAAACAAATGTAGTACGTTATGCAAAGATAGCTTTGCAGCTACCAAACAAGACAGTTCGAGATGTTGCTTTGCGTTGCAGATGGATGACTGTAAGTTCTCTTAGTTTAATATCTAGCTTCATGAAGCCTTTGTTAAATTCTCAGCATCTTTGTTTGCTAGACTGCCAAACTTGCATATCCTGTAGTTAAATACATATCAGCCCATGGAGGATTTATATTTTGAACGGTCCAAGTCTTCTTTGCAAAAGAGACAGCTTGGTGGTTCCTTTCAAAGTTTTACATCATATATTACTCTATATCTGATGTATCTGTTGGTTGAGAGTCAAATCTACTAACTGATTTGTTTCTTTATCCAGAAAAAGGAAAATAGCAAGCGAAGGAAGGAAGATAATCTAGTACGGAAAAGCAAAGATAAAAAAGTATGGTATCTTTTATTTTGTCGCGAATCTCTTCTGTGGGAGTTGCACTAATTTTTGGTTGAAAATTATGTTACAGCCTGTTGAATTCTCACACATTCAACTGTGGATTTAGATGCATTAGTTTCTTCCGTGCTGTTTATATATTGTGTAAATTGATTGTGGTTTACTTAATTTAGCTGTCCTGGATCTCGAACTGAAGATTTACTTCTCAGGTCATAGTTGTGTCACATGTAAGGTGTTAAAAACCCAGCTGTGGGTACAGGTCATAGTTTTTTCAATCTAATCTGCAATAATTTCTCACGCAGACATTTCCATTGTCAAGTCACAAAATTTATTAGACAGGCAACAAATTCAGGCTAGTAATGATAAATCTGATAAGGATGGACGTAAGAGCTGGAAAATATCGTGTTATCAACTCAACCTGTTCAATGGAAAATATGCTTTGGACTGCCTAAAGTTTAATTTAATTGGCATAACTAAATTTATAATGTGGTGAAACTGGTGATTGTCAAACAATTTGCTGTTAATGATTTCAAAGATAATTCCTTTTTTGATACATTAATTCATGGCATCACATGGTGCATTATAATACACGTGTAGTGAGACTCTTTGAAAGTGATAGTGGTTTCTTGGAATGAATGATGCATAGGTTATATATTCTGCTTTCTTTTTCTCAGGAAAGACATAATGAGCCTTCTGCAAAGACTTCTAACTTCATGGCTACCCGCCCCAATGTTACTCCATTTGCAACTCCAATGATGCCACTGGACAGTGACGAAGGAATCTCGTATGATGGTGAGGTTCTATACTTCACAAAACCTTTGTGTATTCCAAACAGTTTTGGAAACATTTTCTTTTCCTTTTCTTCTCTGCAACTTTATCTGCTGTCAATATTGTTTGAAGTTGCTGGCTTTTGGCCAAGTTTTAGTTGATAGTGACTTCCAAATTAATGGTGAAATTTTTATTGCTTGTGATGTGTTTATTATGAGGGTAAAGGAGGTGAAATATGTTCGGTAAAATTTATGGGAGAGGGGGATGTTTTATGAGGAAGAATTTTTTGAGGGGGGAACTTCAGTTTTTTTGGCTTTTCTCTTTCTTTTATGAATTTATCACCCATTTTTTTCTTTTCCTTCCACCTCACATTTTGAGCCTTAAAAATATATATTATTTTACTTATATTTAACTTCAAATTTGATTTGACTTGCATCGGGATTCACTCACACTTGTAAATCTTTGAATTCCTAGCAAACTTTCTTAACTATTCGACACCCCCTTAAATTTTGCCCCCTTTAATGTTCAGTTCCAAAATCTTCACAACATAGGAAACACAACCTTAGATCTAATATTAGTTACTAGCATTGAATGAGCTGTTATCTTAAAAATGTCAATTCATAATTGGGCAATAGGAAATGATGATGGCAAGCATTCATGTTAGATGTTATATTTTATATGCTTATCTTTTCCTTGCAGTTTCGTGGCACATGTTTGACTGCAGCAATTTTGTAGACTCTAGAATCAATTGTGCTACACATGTGATTGCTGTATTTATTTTTCATCCTTGAAAGTATTGGTCAGGCTGTAGGTACTCATATTAAGTTATTCAGAAATAGTAATTTCTGATTGCATGGCTAAGATGTGAATGTTGGTAGTCTGATATAGTTTTAGTTTCCCCATAAAAATGAAGCTTTTATGTGGATGGTGAGTTTTTCACATCTGTAATAAAGCTACCTTAAAGACTACCTTAAACAAATATTGCCCACAGGGAGGGTTCAGTTGTATTGTTTAATGGAAATAGAATTTACTGGATGGGTGAATGGAATAGCTACTCTCAAGTGTTCAGATCCTTATTAGTAACTTTCTTTTAACTAGCTAATAACAAAGATGTCTTAAGTTCTGATGGACCAAGAAAGATAACCTGGCTACTTCAGCTTTAGAAATTTTTCATGCGTGTATGTTGCATGCTAGTGCATAGGTTGAGCAGAGACCAACAAATGGCAAGTAGAACGATGTAGAAATGCCATTTTGAGCAAGAACGTGGCATGTGATTCTAGTTGAGTTCATAAATGGAGATAATCCAGCCTCTGGTAATTACCTGACAATGAGCAACTTATGTGAGGAAAACATTTAAAGGATTTAATACCCAAGTACCATTAATGGGCTCAAGAAGAAGAAAGAGGAGAATGTTGAGATGGGTCATAGTTGACTTTTATCATGCCAATGAACAGCTTTTCTTGGTTGTGTTGCTTGATAATTGAGATTTTCCTGCGTTTATGATAGTACAGTAAGATTTAGGTTTAATGGGATGGTAAATTAGAACTCGGAAAGGATTTGCAACAAAGCCTTAGTTTTGCGGGGGCATCTTTTGATAGTTGTGTTAATTTGTAATATCTTTTACTGTGTTGCTATTGTCATGTGTCATTAAAGAGCTATTATTTGCCACTTGCAGTAATTGGTGGACCTACAGGAGAGCTTCTTAATCAAAATGCACAGACCCTCCATCAAATTTCTGCAAACCTTGCAAGTTATCAGGTGAATACTTCTGTCATGATCTCATTATTTCACACAATTTTTTTGCTGAATTTAGAGTTTGGAAAGCATTTATTGAGAGTGATCCAGGGCCCTTTGAACACACCCTTTTCACATCTATGATTACAGATGATTTGCAATTTTTTATTTAATTGTAAACTTGATGCATGAAACACGTGATTTGAATGGGTTTGACTTAACTACAATATCTCGATGTGTTATTTGCTTCAGTCTCTCTCATACTCCCTTCCCCACTAATGTGTTATGTGAATAACATTCCTTAATGTTTGCAAGTGATATTTTTTACGAGAGCCCCTTGTTGCTAGTCTCACTTTGTGCCTCTTGGTGGCTGACAACTGAAATTGCTGTAAATTTATCCTTGACTTTTCAGATACAAGAGAACCTCAGTCTTCTCCGCCAAACTCGTGACAACATCTGCAAAGTTATGAATGAGTATGTTTTTGGTTCTTCTTAGCTTCTTTTATTAAGTAGATTTTATGATGGTTTAATGCTGTATATCTCTTCTTTCTCGCTGCATGTTTACATATAAGCATTCATTTGCTATTTGTTTTCTCAGTAGATTTCTTTTATAAAAGATGCAAGCAGCATTCATTCTTGTATGTCTGTGTGTTTATGATTTCCATCATGTGATTGACATATAAATACACTCTGAACTGCACATCTGGTTTAAGGCTGTTCATACACTGTAGAGAGGCTTTGCATGTAAGGGTAATGCAGGCCACGCTTCACTAGAGGGGGCTTAGGCTTACCAATGCCTAAACTTTTAAAAGCACACTCAATAATGAAGCTCCCATGATTTTGCAAATATTGAAGTGAAACACCAATGACCTTTGATCTAAATTTCAAGCCATGTCTGAGGCCTATGATCCTGTATCTGAAAAGGAAAGAAATTGAGGGTGGGGGTGGGCATGTATGGAGGAAAAGCAGTTGCTGCCTACCGAAGTTTGGACCCAATTTATTGGTTTCAAATCAAGCTTCGGTTCAGGTATCTCTGATCCAAGCTCAGTCCAAGCAGTGTGATACCCAGCTTGCTTTTGTTACAGTTGTGGGGGTTTCCGAAAACAGTTTTAACAACACCTGTTTGATGTATTGATCTTAGACATTGTTTGATGCTCTATTGAGTCTTCTATCAAGGCTACTGAAACTTTGATTACAGATTGGATTAAAGGTATTAGGTTGGAGTCTAAGACTGATTTAGTCTTGGGTTGAAGAATTAATTTTTCAGGAATTTGTTCTGCTGTGCTCATGCTCCATTGAGTCTTCAGTTGTGCTGGATGGCGTCTCTTTTCTTAGGATGAAAGAAATTTGTTTCTCTTTCTCTTTCTTCTTTTTCCCGGATAGAATTCATTGTATTGGTTACTTGCAGGATGGATGATGTGCCAGAACTCATGAAGCAGATGCCACCACTTCCAGTCAAGTTGAATGATGATCTAGCAGACACCATCCTTCTGCCTCCAAACCTTCCCAGGCAATAATTATCTTCAGTCAGTTCTCAAGATGCGATCAAACCTTCTAATGCAAGCATCAATCTGCCTGTAGAAATAACTGCCGCCAAGCTGACCATCATTTTCCAATGGAAACCGCCCCTAGCTCAGCATGCTGTTAACTGTATAATGGCTTTTAGTTCTTTCTTTCTTTTAACTTTTACCCTCATTATAGTTTTTCTTCAAAGTAATTTGTGCCTTGGGTTTTGCGTAGAAACTTAGGGAATTAGTAATAATAATAATGATTAGTGCTTGATGAAAAAAGTTGTGTTTTTGTTTTTTTAATCTTTTGATCAGTGTTGTGCCAGGTAAATCTGAAGGCAATTACCTTTTTAGATGACAACTTCAGGGAAGCTTGTGGAGTTTGGTGTGCTTGTTTTAGATAAGCTTTTGTCACGGGAAAAAACCCTTCAATCTGTTTTATTTATTTTTTCAACCTGAGCTTCATGGATTTAGCTATCCCTGTTGTTATCATAGCATGGTTGTCCAACCTGTTCTGGAATCTGACCCACCTGTAGGTTGCGGGGCTACCTTGAATTTATCATTTTTATTTAAACTGATTTTTTTATATTTAAATTTCATTGTTTTAAGTTAGCCGGTTTTAGATAAAGTTTAGTCGGATCAATTAGATCACGGGCCAGACCATTAAGTTAACCAGGTCATGCATTTAGCTATCCTTCTTGTTATTATAGCATAGTTGTTGAAATTGGTTCCGGATCTTACCTATCAAAGGGCTAGGTCATGGGTTAATTTATAGATTATTTGGTTAACTTGGATTTATTATTTTTATTCAAAACAATATGGTTTTATTTTTTTTTAAAAAATTCTATGGTTTTAACTTAATTGAGTTTGGATAGAGTGTAGTCGAATTTCAATAGAGTTTAATCAGCTCAATTATATTACAAGTTAAATTATCATATTAATTAAATCATGGATTTAACTATCTTAATTGTTATTATAGTATAGTTGTCGAAATTGGTTCAGTATCTTACTTGATAAAGGACTACTTGTAGGATGTTGAGTTAACTTGAATTTATTATTTTTGTTTAAAATGATGTAATTTTTTTTTATATTTTTTTAAAATTCCATGGTTTTGAGCTAGTTAAGTTTAGATAGAGTTTAACTAAATTAACTAGGTTATAAATTAAATTAGCAGATATGATTTAGTTTGATCAGGTGAATATTAAAATCATTTTAAATTAAAATTCTATTAAGCAAGGCTTCAGATTATAATTTGTTAGGCTGACTTTATCGATCACAACTATAAATTATTTGGCCAAACCTTGAGCCGCATCTTCATACCCTAGCTGGGAGGTTTTCACTAATTTTGGCACAAAAGCAAAGAAATCTAGATAAAAACAAAAAGAAAAGTCTACAGTTTCCCATTCAAATTGTCTTGCTCCCAAAACCCTAAGCCTCAGGGTTCATCAAACTGGTGCCGTAAATTCTTGCCAAACAAAGGTCATGAATGATGTCATGGGGTCTGCAAGAGCAACAGCCGTTTGAATTGAAAGAGAGCTAACAAACATTTGACTTTCACTTGCTCTGCTATTTTTCCTCTCATTGTCTCTTTTATAAATCATTAATCACTCAAGATTTGAAGTTTCTAGCGTCTCTAGAAAGAGACCTTCAACTTGTCCGCTCCATCTCTGGAAAGCAGCCAACGTGCTAGCTATTCTGCTGTTCTATCCGCCCGTGATCTGAGATTGACTGAACTGATTTCTTGGACTATTTGTGGCCAAACACTACTTTGCTTATAGATTAAGCCAGAATAAGAGAAATTCCTTCTTCTTTTAATGCATAGAAAATCATATAGCATATAGTCTCAAGATTTTAGCTTTTTGTATGAGTTGAACAGCGACTTGTATCAAGTTTTCATTCCATGCAAAATCATATATATATATATATATAGCAATCTTGTCTGATTATTGTTTTAAGTAAGCTGTACCGTATTTAGGATTCGTTTAGTATCATCACGGTTTTATTGTATTTCTTTTGTATTTAGCTGTGATTTCTTTGTTTCATCGTGGCCGGATAATTTTTTTAATAAAAAAAATATTTGAATGTTAAAACTAGATGACAAAGCTGTAATCTTGATAATTAAAACTGAGTTAATCTGAGATATCTTATAAATCCATGACATAGATTATAAATTTCAAATAACCTAATCAGAAAATAAAAAAGATTATAATTTTTTTTAAATTTATAAATTGATTTATTAGACTTGAAGCATTTAATATAAAAAAAATCATGAAATTTAATTCTCAATTAATCAAATATTGAAGGATAGAATTAATTTTTTTAATTAAACAAAAATATTTTAAAGAATAACAATTAAAAGAATAAAGATCAAAATTAAAATAAAAAATAAATTTTATATTTAATTGAAGGGTGAAATAGAAAAAAAATCAGTTTAGTAAAATGATAACTTTTTTTTTAAGAATTAGGATAAAAAATGACATAAAAATAAAATCATTGTTGTAATTAAAGAGAGAAATTAAAAAGAATAATAATTTTTATAAAAGATAAAAAAAAAATAAAAATCAAATTGAAAAATATAATATCATCAATTTAAATTAAAAGATAAAATTAAAAACCACTAACTTTTTTTTACGAAAGAGCCAATGATAAAAAATAAAAATCCAAAGGATAAAGACCACGTTCTAGAATATAATATTTGATAAATTATGATGGATGGATAAAATTAAAAATAAATAAAATTTTTATAAAAAGTTTAAAAGAAAATAAATAAAGATAAAAATTGAAATTCTGACAACCAAGAGGGCTGAGCTGTAAATTTCTAAAAGGAGAGAGAAGAAAAAAACAAGAAAAAAAAAGTTTATTGATGTTAAATCAAACCACCAACAAAAACACATACCACACTAATAAACAGGGACATGGTGACTTTTAAATTTCTAATAATATAGTAGAAGGATGTTTTTTAACATTGGCATAACAAGCACCGCTCGAAAAGCATTGATACCTCCCATGCATGTCCATCTTTTTTTAAGCCCAATATAAAATTACTCTTGAGCTAATTTTATAATTATAAAAAAATTATTGTGAAAAGTCAAAAATACCCCTTGATATTTTGCTAAATTCTTGTTTATTTTAAGGGTGTTTTTTAAGTTTAAATGTGTATTTTAATTGTTTATTTTTTTTATGATATTATAATAGCAAAAAAAACCATAACAAAAATGTAAAAATATCCATTAACACTATATTTAATTTGTTTTGCTTTCAAGAATATTTGAATTATTTTACTATATAATTAAGATAAAAATATACTTATTCTCCCGTTATACTTGATAATAACAATAAACTATACAAAACAACTTCATTGCTATTAGATCGTGTTTTAATTTTTTTGAGTGCAAAAGTAAAAACACTAGGAAGAATAAATCTATAGCCACAATACTTTCTTCTAAGAGAATTTTAGTTCTTTTTAATAAATATCAAAGCCGACACCACCTCTAGGTTCCTTTTCTTTTTGTCCCTCTTTATATATATATATAAGACACTTGAAATTACTTAAGAAGTAAGAGTCCCCTTACCAACTCTACCTTTTCAAATCGTGTACATGCGTAACCTCCATTGGTCTCTACTATTGTTTTTCAAAAGTATTCTTAGCTCAATCTTTTGTCCCTTTTACTCTTAATATATTAAAATGTTGATATGCAGAAAGTTATTAAACCTTACCTAAACTAAGTTCCTTTCTTTGGTTTTTCTTTTCTTTTTTAATTATAAAGATATTTTTTTTAAAATTAAATTAAATTTTAACCAAGTTAATTAAGATATAAATGGACATATTGGGTTCCTTGAGATTTGATTGAATTAGCTTTTACTCTATTTTTTTTTTAAACCCAACCAAAATTAAGTTTCATATCAACTTGTACGGACTGAAAATTTAATAATATGGAATTTTTTTTTGCTTATATGTTATTATTTTATTTTGAAATCATTATCCCTGGAAATATAAAAAAATTCTCATAAATATATTATTATGATTATGAATGATTTATCTAAAATTTATTTAATAAAAGATCCAATCTTAAAATATAGAAACTAATCCAATAATACTATTAATATTAACATAAAAATAAAAAGAGACTGCGTCCCCTCTTTTACTATCATTCCTTAGCACAGATGCAACCACTACAAAAATAGCTAACAGTTTCCATTAAGAAATCGTGTAGGGCATCATTAACGTAAAGTAACAAACTAGGACAATCTTATACTACAACTTTTGTATCTACTAGGCACTTTATACCATATGAAGTTGTGCATACTGGGGGAGGTTCCATGGTCTTAAAAATCCAGATGGGCTTGTATTAACTTTAATTTGATTGACTCAGATGAATTTAAGTTAAAAAATTAATAAAAAAAACCAGTTAATCTAATTAAAGATTCTGGTTGACTCAAAACTAGGTATTTGACTCCTAAACTTTTTTTTTATTAGAACAATGCTATTTTAACTCTTTTTAATTTTTTTTTTTACTTTAAAATTTGAGGCTCAAACCTTTCCCGAGTTAAATTTTACAAACCATGGGTGGTCCAAACCCATATCAGAAGAGTGGCTCTAGATTTTGCCCGTTACTTCTTGAATTCTTTGTGGTCAATTCAGGCCGAGAAAACAATATAATTATAGTATTTTTTTTTCCTTTTTACCATACATATATATATATAAATCCTTTCTTTTATTCGTTGTATCTTTTTGACCTCTACTTCGTCGACAGATAAAATAGAAAAAAAGAAATAGGGTTCCTTTCTCATTTATTGAGCAAAGACAACATGGATGCTGCTTGTCTTTTAATATGGTTTTAGTTAGATTCATCCACACCTTACATAAAATAAACAAGGTACAAATCAAAAGGTGACTTTGGTCTTGACCAAAGAGCCAAAATGGGTTCTTAACTTGACCACAATGCGCAAGAGTTTGGTCTGTTTTTGACTTCCTGAGAGAGAGGCACGTTTCCTTCACTTCTCACATTTGATCAAATTAACCCCTCTACTTTGTATATATCAAATAAGCCCTTCTGCTTCAAATTGAAGAGTATTAATTTGACAACTCCCATCCAATTATCCTGCAAAATTTTTCAATCACTTATAATCTTTAGGCAGTGTATGAGTTTGACAAAAGGGATCTCATCATCATTATTTGCGAGTAAAAGGGTTGGTGTGTTGCGATTTGAAAGAAAAGGACTCAATTTGACTAGCACATAAAATACAAGGACCATAAGAAATCCTTAACCACATTCCCATTATGTAGCCACCTCCATTGTCATGCAGTCCCATCTACAAACAGCACCGTTTGGGTGTGTATAGGACCGAATAAGGTAGACAAAGAAAAAAGCTTGGAAGGAGTTGGTGTAATTTAATGAGTGGATTAAGTTGAAAAATAACCAAACTTCCTCCACTCAAACATGTGAGTATTGGACGAGGTCTTGGCAGCTTATTTAAGTGTTTGACATGTGGGTTGATATTGTTGTCAAGAGATTTTTGCTGCTTTGAAAGTTACGAGGAGAACTTGGTTAAGGAATTTGAAATTCTAGAGGTGTGTTTTCAGGTGAGGTTCCTTACTAGGGGATACTGTTTTCTTCTTCCTTTTTTTGGATTTCGTGGACTGTAAAATGACATGTTGCATAGGAAGAGTCTCAGCTTCTAGATAGAGATTTTTTCTTCTAATAATCAATATAGGAAGGCAGCTCCTGGAAGATTTGAATGGGACAAGCTAGCCCCTGTCTTTCCTTGATTCAAGTCATTGTAAGCAGCTGGGGTTGAAGCTGGATATATGTTGCATACTTGAAGCTTTTGATCATATATGAGAAGTTTCTGCTGGATGATTTTGGAGAATATTTGAAAAACTTTTGCAAGATTTTTGTTGAGATATTGAAGTACAGATTGAAGGTACCTAGCTGTTGAAGGAGGGCTGTCTTCTTGTTTTGGTAAGTTAACTGAATTGCAATGATCTAGTTTGCAGTGTATCTTTTCTTGGTCCCAAAATTCTGGTGGCATCTGCTTGCCCCAGTCATGAAAAAGGAAGGATAGGCTATCCCTTCTGCACCTCTTTTTGTATCCTTCTCTTCTGTTTCGAGATGATGTCTGTTCTGTTTCGAGATAATATTGGAGAAAATATTTTTATGTTTGTCTTTTCTGAGTTGAGATAGTACCTTTCATACATTAAATTTAGGAAAAATGCATGGAAACATAATCTTTGATTAAGCTTTTTGAGATTCTTGAGAAAGCAAATTGGTGATCCTGTAACGTCGAAGAGGTCCCATGTTCAGATTTGGTAGGTTACAAAATGTTCTTTACTTGCAAAGGAGTTTGTGCTCCATAGAACAAGTAGCTTTTGCAAAAGTTGTGCACCTATTTATGAAGCAGAAAACATCTTTCTCCATTCACACTTAAAGTAAATTGCACTTTTTTTCGTTTAATATTTTCTTTTTCCTCAAGGGAGATTATTATTTTAATCTCCAGCTTCCTTATAGCTTAACAAGTAATGCTAAAATGATCCATGCAAATTAAAGTTAAACCACCCATCTTCTTCTTCTCTCTTGTTATAAGTCAGGTTCTGGTTGAAGTATTAAGAACTTGTTTGATGGGTTTTAGTTTTTCTGTCAAATTAGTTTGATGGGTTAGGTCAGTCCATTTCCTGGTGTGGTTCAAAAAGTACCATTAGGATTAGCATTGGGTTAGTTGGAAAATCATGGCTGCATCGATTCTGGTCAATCCAATTTTATGAGCATTATTTGTTTACTTTTCTACTGCTTGGTTGACAGGTTAGAGATGGGCTCCACACATGCCACCCTCTTGGTTGTTTCCTCGATTTTCTTGGTCATTTTAGGCTCAAATCTCATTGCAGGACAAACCTTCTCATCAAATTCTTCTGAGCCTGGTAAGTTTTGGAAGATTGAAGTTGCCATTCAATCCGGAAATCCAAACTTGCCCATTTCCTTGGATGGAGAAAAGTACTTGGCCCTGAAGATAATGATTTCTTGGTGTTGTTCTGGTTCTATCAGGTACAAATGTGCTTGCTGTGAACAATGTATCACAGACTGTGATGCAGCCAGATGATACAGTGAGGGTGGATCCACTAAAGGATCTCAAGAAATATAGAGGAGGATATGATATCAAAAACAAACATTATTGGAGTGTAATTCCCTCTTAATCTCTTATTAATTCATAATTATGTGAAATCATGATGCTCATGTAGTAAATCAGTGATGCCATCATAATTTTAGCATTTATTAATGTAATCTCATGTTATATTTTTTGCAGTCAACCATGTTCACAGGAGTTCATGGGTATGTCATTGGGGTAATCTGGCTTCTTGGTGGCATAGCATATGGAGGCTTTCTGCTAGCAACTGTCTTTTGCTGTAAAAATAGAAGGAATGAAAAGCTGAAGAAAAGATTACCTTGCCACAAGCAATGTTACCTCTGGCCTATTCTCCTGGCTATATTTTTCACCATCTTAGCAATGCAAGTCACGTAACTTTTGCATTCCAAAATCCAAATAATATTAACTGATGCAAGACTAACAAATAGAAAACTATCTGCAGAACTGCATCCGGGCTAGTTCTTGGAGGGAATGCGAAGTTCCATTCGCGAGCAAAAACTGTTGTAGACATCATCATCGACACGGCAAACAATGCAACAAAAACCATGTACAACACAACAGGAGCAATGAAGGACATGAAAGAGAGTCTAGGAGCATCTAATCAAAGTGCTGCGGTTCAGACATCTAGCTTCCTTACCTCCACATCAGAGAAACTTAATGTTGAGGCTGCTGATATACAAAGACAGGCCAGGAAGAATAGACGGTTGATCGATAAGGGTCTCAAGATTGTGTAAGTCTGTCTCTCCGATTGCAAATCATGTGTATCCATGTCCATTTGAGCTCCTCTAAAAGATAGTATATGATACTTGCTACAGGTATATAGTAACCACAGTGACAATTTCCTTGAACCTAGCTGCGCTAATTGCTCTTTCAGGTATTTCTCCCTATGTGTCCAACTCATTAGTCCTGCTGCCTTTTTGATTTAGTTGATTGATACAACTTTTGAGCCTCGTGAAATCAGAATGGAATAGAAAAAAAAAAACCAAAATCCGGCAATTTATTATGATTCAGCATCTGAACGTCTATTCATTATTATGATCATGTTGAATATATTTCTCATCTAAGTTTGAATTCATTCTGTTGCAGTCTGTGGAACTCTGAGGTTACGGCGACCACTTAACATGTAAGTGAAATAAAGGATCCTTGCATGGCAGAAGCCGAACTAGCACACTTCCTAAAAGAAGGAATTGACTGTCAAGTACATGGGCTTATACAAATTCTTATGATTTGTTTCTCTTGCAGACTAATAGCAGTGTGTTGGATCCTGACCGTTCTATGCTGGATATTTTTTGGGCTGTATTTCTTCTTACAAAAGTAAGTCTTTCAAGTTTTTTCCATTACCTCAATTTCTCTATTCTAAACAAAAGTTCATAAGAATTGATTGAGGAGCTGAGGTTTCTGAGTACTTATTGAGGGAAAATCCACATGTTCTGCAGCTTTTCAAGAGATTCATGCACAGCTCTCGAAAGCTTTCAACAGAACCCTTACAATAACAGCTTGAGTTCAATCCTTCCCTGCGATCAATTGCTCTCTGCAAAACCAGTCTTATTTGATGTCAGTCAAGGGATCTACAGCCTTGTCAATCAGGTAGATTAGCAGGATGCTAAGTGTCATTTACATTTTGTTTCTATCTGATTTAACCTCAGTCATTTTATCATGTGATTTACACTAATACCTTCTTCTGCTGAAACATCACAGGTGAACGCAAACTTATCGACCATACAAGGATTGCCTTATACAGTGTGCAACCCCTTCTCAGCACCACCTGAATACCAATTCCAGCCTGATAAGTGCCCTTCTAACGCAATCCGAATCGGCGATATCCCACAGGTATGTCAAAGGGAAGATCAAATAAATTTTGTAGCCTAAGATCTTGCTGTTCATATTCACCACCTGAATTGCTATTCCACAGGTGTTGAAGGTATTTACTTGTTCCAGTTTCGACAACGGAACATGTGCCAGCGGACAATTCATATCGCGTAATGATTATACAACAGTTGAGGCATACACAACATCCATTCAGAGCCTGCTAAATGTGTATCCTGAGATGGAAAATCTTGTAGAATGTCAAACAGTGAAGGACGCATTTTCTGAAATCCTTTTGTACCATTGCAAACCATTGAAGAGATACATTCGAATGGTGTGGACGTCGCTGGTGTTTCTCTCTTTAGTCATGGTGTTTTTGGTTCTGACATGGGCAAAGCTGGCTCAGCACGAGCAAGAACACCATTCTTTAGATGGTTTTGTTAAGCCACATCCGTCTGTCGCAAAGGAACCGGAAACTGGAACCACAGATAGCTCAAACCATAATAGTCCAGTCTAGGATGTAGTAACATCATACCTAGGATACTAAATTAAATTCTGGAAGATGAATGGTGCAAGCCAGCTTCCATGAACACAGGATCAAAAATCATGATATACGATACTGTACAGGTAGATTAGACACATACCATAAAGAAGTGGAGGTCAGAAATCAAGAGCGCTGCAGAGATGGATTTTGTCCCGGTAGGGAGATGGTCACAAAATTTTCAGGAGGAAAGTCAATACAGATTTTTTCATTCATTTGATTGAATATCGGACCAAACCTAGTGGACCAACCCCACTATGGAATGTAACAAAATTTCTCAAGGCAATAATATTAAATTCGAATTTAATTTAGATCCCCCCCCTATCTTTTACTTGTCTTTGTTACGTTATTTTTGCTATTCATCCACCTTAAATTTACTTATGTTTTTTTTTTAAGGTAAGAGAATTTATAAACATAAATGAGATATAAAAATAATAATAGGATAATTTAAAAAATTATACTTAATATGATGAGTTGATCCATAAATTCCATAACCATAAACTTAATTCATGTCATGTTTTAATTTATAAGGAATATAAACATTAATTTCAGTAAATTTAATTAATTTGATTAGTTTTTTAATGATTTATTTAATCTGATTAAATTTAATGAAAGTTCAATCATTTAAATCAAATATTTTTTTTAAAAAAATAAAATTTCCACTAAAATGTACTCAAGCAACGTAAATAATTTACTTACACAATTAAATAAACATTTTCCCATCCCATAAATAATTGAATTTCATCCCATCATTTTATTCGAAGTAAAACTCGTGGACGACTTGTCGCTCCAACTTAAAAACCACGCGTAATCCATTTGGTAATAAACAAACTGTCGTCTACCATTGCTCGGATAATCGCCGATTTGTCGTCAAAAGACAACTTGGAAATGCAAGCACTGCCTGTTATTGTTAACCACGGAGAAACCTGAGACAGGTAAAGTCTGCACAAAAAAAGAGCAGCCAACTTCGCCAGTAACAAGCCCAGTGGAGCTCAAAGATTGTATAGAAGAATTAGTAAAGTTCACTCCTGGGGTTCAATGTAGGCCCCTCAAGGGAGTCCTCTTCTTACCTGCTCAAAGAAGATCAAAATGATCACCACCCCATCTTACATACTACTTCTGGTAAGAAAGTTTTGAACTTTATGCATTAGAAATGACCTTATTGGATTGGTTGTTTATGGTTCTTTTTCTTTTTGTGTTTGGTTTCTGGGAGAGTGGCATGCTTTGACTCATTTGGGCTAGTTTGTTGACTTTGGTTTTTGATGATATTATTGATGCTTGCTGAGAAATTCAATGATAAGAAAAGGGTTGAGAAAGTAAAACAGATTTCTCCTTTTGAAGTTATAATTTTAATTTTTTTTTTTAAAGTTGTATATACTTGTATTGGGATTTATTCCTTTGGCCATTGATTGTTTGCTGAGAATTTATAGAAAGAATAAACATGAAAAGGAAATAGAGAGGGAGAGAAAGTTCGTGGCTTTATTGTGCTTTGATTATTGTTTTCTTAATTAATGTTAATTAAAAGACAATTTGATATTGCTTTATTTGCTAATTTTTCTTTTTTCAGTCAGTGAGTTAAACTGTTGCAGATTGCTTCAGACAAGTTCCTCCACAGCCTCTGTACAAGTTCCTAGTGATGGCATTATATGATTCTGTAACCTGTGGAAAGGCATCTAAGAAAAAGGACTTGGCTGATGAAGACAGTGAGTCCAAATGGAGAAGAGAATGGAATGATTTGGTTCTGAATGAAGGAACTGAATTGGTAAATATATGTTTTTTGCGGTGCTAGTTTTTGCTTTCTATTGGTATCTTCACAATTCTTAACTGATTGTTTCAATTTTTATGATCATAAATAATTGTTGAATCTAATCAGATATTAAAGACTGTAAACTTTGAACTTCATGTTCAGGAGCCTTTCTTCACATAACTGAAAGGTACAGGCTGTTTTCTTGCTTATAATTGCTGTACCTTACTATGAATGACATTCACCTTCTATGTTGTATCCTTGTCATTTCCGGGGTAGTTAAAATTAGATTCAGTTAAAGGCCAATTATGGTGATTTGGTACCTTTTGTAGATGGGCTGAAAAAAATTGATGGGAGGTGTGCTGTAGGCGACTATAATTGGTAGAGTTGATGTCTGTTTACTCTTATGTAGTTGGTACACATTTCTTTCTGGTGCAATTTATGTTTCTTGTTTGACTTTTTATGTGTCTGTTTTTGTTATTCCCCTTCGTTTGGTTCCAGAATGGCATCAGGAGCAGTAATCCTTATCAATAAGTGTGTTGCTTCAGGTTCAGGTGATAATAATTCCATTCAAACTTCCTATGCTTTCTTTTTGCAATTTGGTTTTCTAATGACCTATTCTCAGCAAGATTATCATCGCCATGCTTCATTTTTTGAGATGTTGGAAGCAGGGCCTTGAAAAGTCCTTCATGGAGTAAACACCATAGCTGAAGGTAACAACCTGCACTTTACTGGAAAAAACAACTCGTTTTGGAAGGGCTCAGATAGTTTTTTTTTTTTTTTTTGTGGGCCAAAATAAATGACTTTATGCTTAGTGTCCAGAGCTCCATGTCTCATTTTCATATCTTTATACCTGAAGTTTACATCTTGGTATTTTATGTTTATACCTTATGGTTCAAATTTACATTTAGTCCAATAATGCTGTCTTTTCAGGGGTTAGAGTTTACTGAAAGTTTTACACAGAAGAGAAGGAAAGATCCAATGGTGTCCTTGCTATTTGTGCTGCAAAATCAGCTGCCCAGCCTTACATTTCTCTAGCTACAATATCCTCCCTGTGAGTCTTCTCACTCCTTGGCCCGTAATGTTCATGCATAGTTGTCAAGGCATAAAGATTTTCTCTTCTCAATGGGCCATAAAAAAAGGGAGTGGTGGAAATACTTTGAAACGGTCAAAGACAATCAAAACTGACCAGAACAAAGGAGATTTGCATTCTTGGTTCTTGATTACTTTTGTCAAGTTTTTTCTCATTGAAACATATGCTAAAAATGCGTACAGCTTCTTTGAGATAGCTTAGTGACGAGTGAAATAGGCTTCAAATTTACTGTCGGTTTTATGTTTCACATTTCAGTAAGCCACTGAACTTTGTTCTAACCTTATTATTTCAACATCTGTTCCAAGGTGTTGGGTCTAGGAGGTCTTGAAAGCCCTTTGGGTCTGCCACAGCTTCCATGTAAATTAAGTGAGATGCTTCCCCAGACTAAATCAACTAATTTCTCAATATCTGCATTTCCCCCTCTGATTTCTAAGCCAAATACATGATTATGACTTGCTATGAATTTCTTGCATTGTAACTTTAAATGAGAAAAAAATGCTGCAGCTGGTTTTAGAACACGTTCATAACTGAATGTAGACGGCTATGTCTTTCTTTTGTTTTTATTCTGAATTGGAACAGCCACAGTAGATTGCTACAATTTTGTTCATGTTGACGTCTCCTTATGAAAGCAAAAAACTAGCTCTAAATTGTTGCGATACTTTGAGTGAACCAAACCTCGGATTGATGAACTATTGCGTGAATTGCAGTTCTAGTGTCCAGTCTTATGTAACTTTCCTTTCCATGTTTATAAAGAAGTTGATGGCAGGAGGCTTTGAACAATCGGATATGGATTTGTTGCAACTAGACCATGTGGGTAGTCTACCAGATAATTTTATGGACCAGATAGACATGCCAAAGCTGAAAAAGAGGCTTGGTTGAGCAAGAGGACTCGCCAAAAAATTTTATTTGATTGTTGGATCACTTTGCTAGCTAATTTCAAGAAGGCTTTCAAATTAGGTATTGAAAATGCTGTTTTATTGTTTGATCTTGGATTTTCAGCTTTAGTTTTTATTTCTTGTTTAGGGATTCTAATTTTCTTTCTTTGTAAGTGGGTTTCTGACATATTCAAAGGGCTGTGCCTCCTTGAAGAGGCAGGCAATTAGAGAGAAATTTATCGAGTAATAAAGTTAACTATTAGTATTATTCTTGTGGCGCTTTTCTTA
The DNA here is from genome assembly GCA_015708895.1 of Populus ilicifolia. NCBI lineage: Eukaryota > Viridiplantae > Streptophyta > Magnoliopsida > Malpighiales > Salicaceae > Populus > Populus ilicifolia. The sequence continues at coordinate 556,689 of SRLM01000352.1, forward strand.
AAATTCTATTTTCCTTATTCTTTGAATTCTATTCTAATTTCCTTATTCTAGATAAAAATGCTTTTCAAAAACTTAAACGATCAAATCGACGCTATAATAGTTATCAGTGCCTGGTAGGTTGATTTAGGACTGGACTCTGCCTGGTAGATTAATTTAAGACTCTAGAGCTCTGACTGAATCTAAAAAAATTAAAAATTAAGATTGTAGTTGGTAATGATAATATCATTCAGAATCAGAATTACAATCATCAAAGATAATATTTTATAATATAAAATATTTTTTTTAAATAATAAACTTTAAATTTTATTATGTATAATATAGTTTATATTATAATTGAAAGATTTAAGATTAGTTATGAGAGTTATGAGTTATNTAAACTTTAAATTTTATTATGTATAATATATATAGTTTATATTATAATTGAAAGATTTAAGATTAGTTATGAGAGTTATGAGTTATTAGACAGTAAATATTTTCAATGTTGCTTGTAAGGTTGTAAATTATATGAGTTTTTGATATCACAATATATAGATAATACACTCTCAATAAAGTTTAAGTAGAACGTCTACTTACTTCATAAAAAATCTCAGCTCATCATAGTTAAATATGACATAATTGTATACTTGTTTGAATTTTATTTCAGAAAAATATCTTCCTCTTACAATATTTTTAGATAGGAGTCATCTAAAATTAGAGAATATTAACAAATTCTCACTTGAAGGCACTTTACCACCATCATCATAGCTTGAAACAAGGTTGATCCTCATTCTTAAATGAGGTTCAAAGTAGTATAAGATAAATGTTGAGATCTCTTTAATAATATAAGTCTCACATATTAATATCTCAACACGCACCTTGTTCTTAACCTTTTTTTTTTTTAAAGATTGAATAAGTACATGCATATATAGAATTAAAAAAATTATTAATTATAAAAATGAAAAAAAATATTTAATCATAAATTACATAGCAACTATAATATCTAACCTTTTGAATGTATATATCCATCTATACTAAATTAGTCCTCCAAATTTTACCTCAAACGATAAATGTACAAGTAGATGCTCAATTGAGTAAAAAAATATAGAGGAAATATCATCTTAAGTTTGCATATTATCTCGATGATATTCATTTTAAGCCTTTTAATGTAATTAACATTCAACTTGCTGGAGCATATATCTCTGAAGAAATGACTGATATCCGTGAGTGTATCTCATATATCTTTTAACACCAAATCATGAAAAGTTAATGGGATGAGTGTTTGCATAAACACATGGCAGTCATGACTCTTTATTCCATATAATCTGCATCCTTCGTATTAAACAACCTTGACGTTTTAAGCCATTTATAGACTAGTAGTTATACGTTTTTCTCCAACACAAAGCTTGCTCTTGGTTTTGTGACTCGTGACCCATCATAAACCAACTCCATATTTTTATGGTTATAGAATAATGCTAAATCTAATTTAGCCTTGATGTTGTCCTTTGTCTTCCCCTTCACATCCATGACGATATTGAAAATGTTCTAAAAGATATTCTTTTCAGAGTGCATGACATCAAGGTTATGGTAGATAAAATTGGTCTTCCAATAAGAAAGCTCCGATAAGATACTTCACTTTACCCAATTATAGGTAAAACCAAAACCAGAAAATTTCTGCTTATCTGATTGGAGACCAAACATAATGTCACTGTACTTTGACACAGTATCATGCAATTCTTCACCAAAAAGATGTTGGAGTGTAATATCCTTTTTAACTCCGTCAACAAAGAAATCCTTTATATTCTTTCTATACGTATGATTTGGTGGCAAGAAACGATGGTAACAATTAAAAAAGAAGAAGCTTTACCCCTTGTTGTTAGCGTGAATGCCTTGTTATTCTCCATATAGTTATGGACATGCTAGTTTTCCATGTGTGCTCTAATTAAAAACCATTCCATAAGCTAGGAAATCATTGATAGTCCACAACAAAGTCACTCTCATAACAAAATTCTGTTTCCTCGAGATATCATAAGGACCACAACTGCGTCAACTCATTAATCAACAATCAAAGATAAACATCTATATTTCATCTTGAATTGCTCAGATCTGGTATGACCATAGATAAAAATGTAAACTTTGACCTCATACACATCTCTGGTGGCAAGTTATAAACCTTCAGTATGACTGGCCAATAAGAATAAGGAGCAACAAATGACCCGAATGAGTTGAATTCATATGTACATAACCCAATATGCATGTTTCTTGATTCAACTAAAAAATAAGGATACACATTGTTAAAGTGTTTCTATGCTTCGTTGTTAGAAGGATATATCATCACTCCATCAACTGCATCATGTGATTGATGTCATATCATGTGCTTAGTAATCCTTGGTGGCATGAATAACCTCTGCAATCTAGGTGTGATCGGGAAGTATCTAAGTTTTTTATATGCCACGAGAGTCTTTCTCTTATCAATTTTGTGTTTATAACGGGAATGCCCACATGTCATATACTCGGTCAACTCAACATTTTCAAGGTAGTATAACATGTAGAAGTTAGGGCACATGTCAATTTTCTAGTATTCTTAACCGAGGGGTTTCATCATGGACTTTGCAGCATAGAAGTTCTCTTTTAGTCTATTCTATTCAGGTAAAATGTTTCTCGTCCATTCAATAATCTTGTCATAACCGGCCTCACTCAATTCATAATTTGACTTGATGGTAAATACCTGTGCTATGACCGATAATTTATTGTGGTTTATGCAGCCACCGCATAATGGTCTGTTAGAATCTTTCAACAGATCAAAAAACCTTGTTGCATCTGTATTAGGTTTTTATTCTATGATTGGACATTCACTGACATTACCTTCACTTATTCTCATTGCATTAATAACCATATTCCTGTAATGATTACTGTTGTCATTTCCAACTTTATATATGTTGCTAGCACTAAAAGTTGACCTAACCACCCTTTCCATCATGTTCTCATTAGGAACAAATAGTTCTCTGTGTGTATACCAATACAGACAATCTTTCATGAACCTTTTGGTTAAAAGATGCATCGTTATAACATCTTAATGTAGAAAATTTTTATTTTTACACTTTCTGCATGGACACCTAATACTGCCATCATTAAAATTCTTCGGAATAGATGTTGTGAAATTAATAAAACCTTAAACCCCATTACTGCATGGACATGTATTAATTAATTATGTTATGTAAATAAATTTGTAAAAATATTAGTTTGCCCCGACATTATCCAACAAACTAATTAAAACTTCTTATAAATATTCATTATTAATTATCAATGTCTATATGAATTTATATATATAAATTTATAAAAATTACAACTCCGCAATAGCATTGATTAAAATTAAAACGGACCCATTAAATACACTATTAATTATTTTACAACATTAAATATAATTATGTAATTCAACAAAGTTTCAATAATTTAGAAACAAATATAATTTTATAAAATCTAAAATAAACCATAACAAGTACAAATTATACTCATACTACAAGTTTGTTTGAGAAATAAAAATAAAATATGTACATACACTAGGAAAATACATATACTAAAAAACAAAATTGACATTTAAATGCTAAAATTAAAAAAATAGATTTACTTATAAAAAAAATATAAAATCCACAATAAATCAGAACACGGATGCTATGATCACAAAACTTCAAAAAGTATGACTTGTGTTCAGAAGAGGGAGATTTTTTTTTGGGTGGTTGTTTGCAGTTTAAAAAGGGAGAGTTAGGATGACGAAGAAGGAGAAATAAGAGAGGAGAGGGTCAGCAGAGTGATTATATATTAGCTCTTACCAATAAAAACTCTAACGAACTCATTCTGTTGGTGATTCTGTCAGTAAATTCGATGGTGGATTTGTCACATCATTGTATGGAGATTCCGTTTTGAATCTTTCGGTAAGTCTATCGGTAAAATCATCTGCAAAAACTTCCATGAAATCGATCTACTTTTTTTTTTGTTTCTTTCAAATTCTATATATTCCGTTTATAATTTAGTTAGTATATGCCAACAAATAATATATACCGATTGAATTATAGATGAAATAGTGGCCATTCATAATTATTATTTTAATTTATCAATAAATATATTTTGTTAATAATTTTATTAATTTTAGGTGAATTTCCGGTAGTGAAATTTTTATGCTCTCATGTTTAGTGGGATGGTGAGCCTAAGATATTTGTAGGTTGATGCATATTTGTTTTTATATAAAATATTATCTGCGTATATAAAAAGATTCAACATTAAAAGGCTAAAATGAAGATTTAATATTTTACAGGAAGATACTTGTGGATTTGATTCAAATATTTTACGAAATATTCTCTGGAAATGATTCAAGTCAATTTTTTTTAATAATGCATCTGTCTTGTAAAGGAATAAATGACGACGAATATAATTATAAGATTATCAAACATTGTTTTCATTTTGGGGTCTCCTTCATGCATTTGAAATTTGTATCTTCTCATGCTTAGTGGGATGACGAGCCTAAAATATTTGGTAGGTTGATCGGTGAGGTGTTTTTTTTTTTTCTATATATATTATATTATATTATCTGCAGATATAAGAAAGATGGATCCATGCAAGGGCCCAGTTATAATTATATTATTTGTTTGGGAAAGCTAAAATTAATATAATAAAATATAATATTTTTTAAATTTATTATAAAGTTATAAAAAATACAAATATATAATAAACTTTACGTAAAGTAAACTTTACATAAAGTAAACTTTACATAAAGCAAGAGACTTTGCACAAAGTAAGAAATTTTAAACAATATCGAATTTAGTCGAAGTGATAGAATTAATTTTATTTTTATAATATATCAATCACTTTAATTTTATTAATCTTTATTCTATTAAATATAAATATTTAAAGTATATAAAAATATTAAATAAAACGAAGCATTATTTTTTCTCTCTCAATATTATACATTGAAATTGGTTCAGTAAGTTGTGAGTTATTAATATTTATTTTTTTATTTAAAAAACATTAATTTTTCTTATTTTGTTCATGATTCAATCTAAAATTAAAATATATATTGTGAGAAAAAATTGATAATTTTGATAACTCAACTAAAAAAATAAAAAAAAATCAAAGTATAATCAACACAAACTAATAAAATATATCTAATTAATTAAAAAAGACATCACTATATAAAGAATTCAAAAATAAATTTAGTAAAACTAGTATATTCAAGCACAAAAACAAAAAGAAGCAAAAATAATAAAATTATAAAAAAAATCTCGTCACCTCATCAAATTTTTAATAAACATCTCAAAATAAAATAAAAATAAATTTTAAGTCAGAGGTTAACTATGTTAATTATCTTGATTTTTTTGATTTATTCTATAAAAAAATAATAATTAATAAGGCTCTGCTTCAATCTTTCTGTTTGTATACATTAAGGCTGTAGATAAAGAAAAGGGTAAAATTCATCCAGCAAAAAAATTTATTTATAACTTCATATATTTTCACATATATATAGTTTTAAAGTTAAAAGATAACAAATATGAAGGGTCCACCTATTTAAATATTATATCTTCTCACACTTAATCAATCATTATATTTTTTCTTTACAGGATCCGGGCCCTTGCTTGCTTTCTCTTTATTCCGCCCCTAGATTCAGGATTCAACATTAAAGGGCTAAAATGAAGATTTAATATATTGATAGGGATTATTATGTACAAATATACTTGATCTCTTAGAAATAATTTTAAAGTTAAGGGACTTTCCTAGATCCGCCCTCGTCAAGCTAGAATCTAGATAGCATATAGAATTAAGCCATTGTCATATGCATTCGGGTAGACAAGGCGAGAGAGAGAGAGAGGCTTGCTGCTTGGGACCCTATATACAGACAGAGTCCTCCGATCTCCGTTCTCAGGTCAGCACTAACTTGTTCTGTTCTTTGAAATGTTATGTTTTGGATTTGGTTTAAGCTCTGCAGACAAAAGGTGGTTCGGTGTATGTAGTTCCATTTATTTTTATTTTTTTAAAAGTTGGTTCGCTTAATTATGTTTTAGTTTTCCAGCATATATTAAACACTTCTAATAAATTTTGTTGTTAAAGTCATTAATTGAACCTGCTGTGAAATGATCAGAGGTTCGACTTTCGATTTCTATGAGATAGCTAGAGAGCAAGACTTGATTAGTGGTGGTCGACAAATGATTGTCGATATCAATACACTTGCCCATACTAATTTATTTAGGAGAACTAGCAACTTATCTAAAAAAAGGGGCCAGCAGTATTACAAAAGAAATAAAACAAAAATAAATAAATCAGATTGTACCCAAACAAGGAACAATAAGTTGTTATATATATATATAAAACTAGTAGTAGTGTGTTTTAAGTGATTTGTTGATTAAGTTTCATCTTGGCATCTCAAAGTCATCAAATGCTTTATTAAAAACATTTTATAATTATGTGCACTTCTCTAAGCATACAATGTTCAAGTTTATTATAGAGAAATGTGTTCTAATTTATCTACTAAAAGAATTTCATCTTTGTTAGAAAAAACCTCAAACTAGTTTAGAATATCCAAATAAACTGTTATAAATTTGATTCTTATTATTTTAAATTATAATTCCTTATTATATTGTAATTATATTTATAAATTCTCAATTAAATTGATCCATATACAACACATGTTGTGGAATTTGACCAAAACACAAATATTATTTTTGAAAAGTCTTTCTATATTTGTTCTCAATATAAAACACATTAAATATTAAAAACTCCTAAGAAATTAGGCTGAACCCCTATCTCTTTATATGGGCTCGATGATCCCACATGGATTAAACTAAACATAAATATATAGGTTATCTTGCAAAATTCGAGGGAAAGCAACTAAACATTTTCTAGCTTGCATTTTTCTACAAATGTGATGTGTTAAATTTTGATGTTAATGTCACTGAACTTGTTGAATCCGGGGTTAACTTGAGATTACTACTAGTTAATTTGCCTACGTGTTGCTGCCTTTTCGAATTTATTTTGTTGAATTCTATGGTAATTAAAACAAATATTCCAATAAAATCAAATGTTTTAAGTTCTTTGAAGAAAACATCTATTTCTCTAGTGAGAATTTCTCTTTCAATTCATACATTTTTTTGAGAAAAAAATGTCATTTTTATTAGTATCTCTTTTTTATAAATCAAAACATAAATTAATTGAAATAAATATTCATAAAAAATTCAATTATTTAAATGAATAAGAAAAAAATATTCCTTTAATAAAAAATAGCATTCCTTATTCATTTATTTCTTTTTTGTTATGAAAAAAACACATTTTGTTTTATTATAAGCATGAGTTTTTGAAATAAAAAAATATTATTATTTGGATAGTCTTAACTTTGAAAAAGTTGATCACACCTTAAATAGAAGATTTTATCTTCAGAAAATCTATATTTAAATTGTAAAATAATTCTAAATTCTCTATCCATATTTGTTTTTGAATCATTTTTATTTGATGATATTAAAAATAAATTTTAAATTATTATTATTATTTTAATATATTTTTAAATAAAAAATATTTTGAAAAGTAATCACCATTATTGCTTTAAACATCCTTAATTAATGAGCTTAATTAATTACTGGTTAGAATCAATTTTATTTGATAGCGTGAAATTTGATTATATACAAGAACAAAATCTAGCTAATTATTTAGGCTATTTAATGTTATACCAAGTGAGAAATAGAGAGAAAAGGATGCTTTAAAGTGAGAAGGAGAAAATGTTTTGTAGTGAAAAAGTTTTGAAAATTTGTGATATTCATTCTTGGTTTGTTTCAGCCAACCTGCAGACTGGAAAAGGATAAGTTTACTGCAAGTGCTTCAAACATGGAAAACGATATTGAATAGGCAAGAGCATCATGGAAGAGGATAAGGCAGGTTCTCCAAACAAGGGAAAAGATTTTGACGTGGGAAGTGCTTCAGACATTGAGATGGCTACAAATCCCGGTTATTATAAAGAGAGAGAGAGAGAGAGAGCTACAGATATTTTGGCAAAGCTGGATTCTGACGTGAAACAGATGTCCTTTAAACGGAACGGTTCCGAGTGCTGCATCTACAGGGTGCCCAAACCGCTTCGAAACGTAAATTGGAAAGCCTACGCTCCACTACTGATTTCAATAGGTCCTCTTGAGAGCCAAAATATAAGACTAGAGGCCATGGAAAAGGAGAAACTGAAATATTTCAAAAAGCTTACTGAACGGGATGGGATGGATGAGAAGAAAATTATTGATATTTTGATCAGCATTGAGAACCAAGAAGAGTGTCTCCGACACTGTTATTCAGAGAAATTCAAATTAATCAAGAGCAGTGATTTCGTAAAGATGATCCTGCTGGATGCTGTCTTTATCATTCAGTTTTTGTTGGATTCATATGATCATGATAACGGTCCTCAGAATTTTGAGCCCAGGATGACATTTGACATCCGAGAAGACTTGAAGCTACTTGAAAACCAACTGCCATTCTTCATTATTCAGGAAATATATGACCAGGTCAATCCCCCTAGCCAGGATGCTACAGCCATTCCTTTTCTTGATCTTGCCACGTTTCATTTTGTAAAGTACACGTTTTCACAAGGGGTAGAAACCAGCCCGAGTGTAAGGGGAAGCAGGCATTTCACTGATTTACTAAGGAATTTGATGTTGAATGGAGCCATTCAGCGAAGTTATAGTTTTTATCCTATCAAGCTGAAATATAGTGCGGTCATGCTTCGCAACGCAGGAGTGAAGTTTCAGGTCACCCAAGACAAATGCTTGGTCAACATAAAATTTGAGAAAGGAGTGTTGAAAATACCACTGTTGGAAGTTGATCACAGCTTCGAACGTCTTGTACGAAATATCATGGCCTTGGAGCAGTGCTGCTACCTGTCTGAAGCTTACGTATGCAGTTATATTAAGTTTATGGACCATCTTATCGACAGTGCAGAAGACGTGGGTTTGCTAGTCCGAAAGGGAATCATTATCCACCGGCTAGGTGACGATGCCGCAGTTGCAAATATAATTAATCATTTTTGCGAAAATATTGGTGACAGTTACACTTGTTTTGGTGGTATCTCTGGAAAGATAAATGACCACTACGAGAGCCGCTTTAACCGTATGAAAGCAACTCTGAAACTAGTATATTTCCCCAATATTTGGAGAGGTACGGCAACTGTTGCAGCAGCTATCCTGCTCATCCTCACTTTCATACAGACTATAGCTTCCGTGAAATCGGCATTCTAGGATTTTATCTTGTTTATCTTTATTATTCCTACGTAATGATGAATTGGATTATTATTGTTAAAATTTGGGTTTGTGTAATTCTGAGCTAATAATATTGTAATGGAGTTTGCACTTCATAAGTTGTTGGAACATCAAAACATAATTCAGATTAAGAATTACAAACAACATAAATTTGTTTTGTGATTTTAAAAATCAGGTCCAACCAAAAGAAAATTTCATTTAATTTTCTTATAATATATTAAAATAAAAAATAAAAATGTAAATAGCTCAATTCAAGATTCTTCTTATCCATTCTTATAAATTTATTGATTATTGAAATAAAATAAATATTTTTTTATGTAAAACAAATAAATTTGATATCTCTTAAAACTAAGAGAAATTAACGAGATTATAAATAAATTAATTAGATAAAATTTTTTAATTAATTTTTATTTATTAAAATATATAAATATAAAAGATAGAAAATATACAGCCTAGAGAACCAACGAATGTGATATACAAGGATTTATAAAAAGGGAACATGCTCCCTAACCAGAATTAAACGTCCAGGCCAGCAAAAAATATAGACAACCAAGTAGAAAATGAGCTTGGGTAGATTAGAACCTGATCAACAATAAGGTGCCCTACCTATCCATAAGCAAAATAACAGCATAAAATCAACTAGCATTGCTGAGAGGCTACCAGCTCACAAATCCCGAACAATGGGCCATGCTGCATCAAAGTAGGCATCAAGGGAACCTTAGCATTGAACATGCACAAACAAAGAACCAGCACAGATGGAGCACCCCCTTCTAACAAGTTGAGAAGAGCAAAGTCCTTAAACATTGCCAACATAATAGAGGCCTGACGACCAACACGGGTGAAGCCAGCAGGGGCATCAAGCACAGAGAAACCGCAGCAGAAGAGAAATAAGACTGAGAAGAACAAAAAAGACAGCAGCAACAACACTATCCAAACCCAAAAAGGCCATCACCAGAGAAGCAGCCCTTTGAAGATCACACCGAGAAGCAGATCCTGAGAACTGCCCAAAAGACAAAGGAAACAAAGCCAGCCAGAGAAGGAAGGCTGCCCCCAAATTGGAGATTAAAATGGTTTTTTTCATGGAAATGCAGAACCATGAAGAGCATAACCTGCAATTTACAAAAAAATAAATGATATAGAATTGCAGGTATTATAAAAATCCTCTTTGTTTTGCTCTTCCCAAATTAAGTAAATCAGAATACCAAGTGAGACTCTTCGCATTCTGCCAACAGTATTGTTCCCGGTATAGTGGAGCCCTCAAATGGCATTATTTATGGTCGACATTCACTTGTTTATGCGAAGCCATGATTTCGTCATCCGCCATGAGAGAGAAGTTCCGCCATAAGAGAGAAATCCAATGGCAAGCAAAGAACAGATGGTTGTGGGATTCTTCTTCATCCCGGCAGAAAACACAACTGGGATCAGTTTGCTGGAACCAAAGGCTATCTCAGGTGCGAAGCTTCCCCATCACAGCCAACCACAGAATAAAATTATATCTGGGCATTGACCAAGGCTCCCAGACCACCTTTGCCCAAGAAACTGGATTACCTTTAAGCCGCAGGAAGTCATAAGCATTAGCTAAGAAAGGATTGTCTACACTGCTCCAAGTATACAGCAATGCAATAGCTTGATGCTGGCCTCCACAGTGTGCTATAAGCTAATCTTTGAATGAGATGATAGACTTCCATAATGGTGAGGAAGTTCGCTGTGGGGAAGCATCCCAAATGGAAAGATTAGAGAGATAATAATAATGAATCCACTGAATCCAAATGGAATCGGTTTTGAGGTGGATGTTCCACAACTGCATAGCAATGAAGTTTTTGTTACGTGCTTTGATCTCAAGCAGACCTAGGCCCCCTTCATTTTTAGGTAAACAGACTGTTCTCCAAGCAACCAAAGCTGATTTACTCTTCAGAATACCACCTTTCCATAGAAAATTTTGGCAGATGCTAACTATCTGTGTGATAACAAGCTCTGGAATGGGAAAAATGCTCAGCCAAAAGTGCACCATGCCATAAAGAGCCGATCGGATCAACTCAACCCTCCCAGCATAACTGAGATGTTTCCCCACCCATACTAAACTGCTGGTTCCAGTTTCTGGAGAAGAGGAGTGAATTGACTAGAAGCCTGCGACGACTGAGAGGGACTCCAAGATATCGAAATGGAAAGCTGCCTTCAACAAACTTTTATCCTCAAGAATGACTTGCTTGAGCCTCTCACCAACCCCTCCAAAGTAAATAGAAGATTTATCAACATTAGTGGACAAGCCAGAGATTTTCCCAAAGATTAATAGCTGCTGAAACAAACAAGAAACTGATTGCCTATCTCCCTGACAGAGAAGAATAACATCATCGGCAAACTACCTTAGAGAGAAAAATAACATCATCGGCAAAAGCAAGGTGACTGATGCCATGGACTCCACTCTTCGGGTGAAATCGAAAACCAGGATTCATAGAAGCCCTTTGCAGCATCCTTGAGAAGTACTCAATGTAGGTGATAAAGAGATAAGGGGGGAGGGGACCACCTTGACGTATCCAATTCTTCCCGGGAAAAAACCCATAGATGTTACCATTGACAACAATAGAGAAGGAAACAGTCTCCACTCACCGCATAATTAAATGAACAAAGCGGCTTGGAAATCCAAAAGACAACAGGAGCTGCCATTGAACTGAGTCGGAAGCTTTTTTGAAGTCTATTTTCTGCAGACATCTAGGGGAAGCTCCCTTTCTCCCATATTTACGAAGAAGTTCTTTAAGAAGATGAATGTTATCAGCTATCATTCTACCACCCAGGCAAGCATTTTGTACTGGACTAATGATACCTGCAAGCGAAGCAGCTAATCTTCCAGAGAGAATCTTGGAGATAACCTTATAGATCACATTGCAACAAGAAATTGGCCTGAAATCAGTAGCTGACGACACATGAACTGATTTGGGAATGAGTGCAATAATGGAGTGATTTATCTGCTTGGGAAGACCCCATGTAGCAAAGAAATCATGAATATCAAGGCAAAAATCACCACCCACTATGACCAGTATCAATGCAAGGGCCAGACCGAGAGACCTCTACATCCAAGGGAAGGGTGTCCTTTGAAGTGCCAAGCAGCTCCTTGAAAAAATTAACGAAAGCATCCCCAACTTCATCAACTGAGGTAGAAAGTTTACCATTGCTGAGCTGGATAGCAGGGATAAAATTCTTTTGATGCTTATGACTCATAAGAGCATGAAAGAAAGAGGTTCAATTATCACTCTCCTTGAAGAAATTGCATTTGAGCTTTTGAGCGAAGAACATTCACTTAGCTGATTTGAAAGTGAGGAATTTCTGATGCAGCTGAGCATCCAAAGCTTGATACTGAAGATTATCCTTGTCATTGTGGAGGGCAGTTTGATGAGCTTTTAAAGCAACCTCTGCTCTGGTAACTCTCTCTGACATGTGGCTGAACTGAGCCCACATGTTAAAAAATTTAAAAACACCTCTTACCCTTTGCATGGTGTGACTCCAAACGAATGATGGCTGGAGAAGGATCCGGAAAGGCTCCAGGATTGCCAAAATGCACATGCACCTGGGAATGGGACAGACCAGGAAGAGTTGGCAAGGACTCTGTCAAGTTTACTCCAAACTCTGCCGTTAGACCAGTTGAATTGACAGCCAGTATAATTCAAATTAGCTAGACCACGATCTGAACAGCAAGATCTGAAATCTGTAGTCACAAGTGGAGACAGCTGCAACATTGTGCTTGTCCTCTGGGAAGAGAATGGAGTTAAAATCTCCCATAATAAGCCAGGGACCGTTGGGATACGATGCGCCTTGCTACAATGGTATTCAAAACATATACAGAAGTAGCATAGAAACTGAATTGATGAATTAAACTATAAATCAAAACATGGATACCTTGAGCCGAGAATTCAAGCAGATCAACCCTGACAGAAGAGGGATTCCAAAAGACCACAATTCTAGCATTGGTGGCCGCAACAACATTAAACAAAAACTTCCAATTTTTCAACCTGAATTTCTGCAACAAAAGAAACCATGGAAGAGTTAAGCTTGGTTTCCAAAAGACCATAAATATCCATTCTATTCTTCCTCATGAAATTACCAACCTCATGTCGCTTCAGAGGGCTGTTAAGCCCTCTGACATTCCAACTATAAATTAACATCAAGAGGTGATAGTGGCAGGTGGCTCCCTGCCACTCCCAGAAAACCTGTGAGCATAATTCTACACCCTCCTCCTGGAACATCATTTGGACTAGCTTCAGATGAGCTTGTTGTAGTTGGTCCAGGGGAATAAGCACTTCATTCTGTTAAGTGTGCTGCATCACGGTGATTAATTACATTATGGTTTTAAGTATTTAGAAACGAGGGAGGCAATAAATTTTTATTTTTTATACGAAAGCAAAAATAAAAATTATCATCTAATATTTTATTTTAATTATAAAAATTTTAAAAATTGAATATAGTTATATAAAAAAAACATATTAACACTATAAATATATCTTATATAAAATAAACTATATTTTTTATTGTATAATATATATTAAAATATTATTGTGTTTTATAATTGTTTGTCAACTATTAGTAATAAAATTCTTATCTTATCGGCTAAAAAATTAATCATTCTAATAATGTCTATAAAAAACTATCTTTTAATATTGAAAATGTATTTTACATATAAATTCATAATCCTAAATACTAAAAAAAACAAAATATTTTTTGAATATTTTTAAAATATTAGCTTAGTTCTCATATTTTTATTAAATTGGTTATTAAAATTAAAATGCTAAACATGTTTTTTTGAATTTTTTCATCGTATAAAAATACAATATTTTTTTTTTATCTTCAAAAGACTTGGTTGAATACATATTTTTTTTGTTTTTTTCTATATAATTTTATTGCAATATTTTTTGAAAAATATAGTATTTTAATACCAGATTTATATATTTATAACATATAAACATAATCCAATATTAATTAAAATTGATATTAAATTACATAAAAAAATTATAATTTCTTTTTAAAAAATTAAAATTATTTTTGGACTAGTCTAAACTCCGCCGAACCATTTTGGTCTAGGCAGCACTGCCTTTCCCAATGAATGGTGGTGAATTCTTTATTGGTCATGTTGTTATTTTTTTTAGGTTTCCACACAATAAAAATATAAAATAATATATTAAAAAATATAAAAAAATAATAGCAGTGAGAAGATAATTTCAAAGTATCTAGAAAATAATCAAAAATTAATTGAAGAGTTTTAAAAATATAAAAAATAAAATTTGATTGTATATATTTTTCTATTGATAGAGCCTTAATGACAAAAAAACTCAATTTAAGAAAAAAAAATTCAAAATTATATGTTTATATATTTAATTAAATTTCATAAAAAATTTAATAAAATTTATAAAGGGTTTGATTATAAAAAAAATAATTTTTAAATTAATTTAAGTTTTAATTAAAAAATAAAAGTTTTTGATGAAATTATAATTTTAAAAAATTAATTTAATCAAATTATAAATTTAATTACATAAATATAAAATCATATGTTTATATATTTAATTAAATTTTATTAAAGATTTAATGAAATTTATAAAGAGTTTGATTCTATAAAAATAATTTTTAAGTTAATTTAAGTTTTAATTAAAAAATAAAAATTTTGATTCCTATAGAAAAAGAAAACTAATCATATGGCAGATCACCTCGCTAAACATGAAGTACACAGAATATATAATTTTGTTGCTTGGCTATCATCCTCCTAGGTAATCTGTTGGTACTATATTTAGCCTCTACAACTTGTGCTATTGTGGGGCAATGTTTTGGTTACTATGCAGGGACAGATAATGAAAAGATTTTAACTCATTTTAAATTCATGTTTCTATATTTAGCTAGTTAGTTCAATGAATTTCTATTTTGTGTAACGTGATTGCATAACATAATTATGCCTTATTTAGTCATATTAGCTTTTTAAAAACAAAAATAGTTATCAGAGTTCGTCTACCCAACAAGTTGATTTAGAATTTCAGTAATCTAGGGTTCTGACTGGATCTTAAAAAAAAAATTTAAGATTACAGTCGATAAAGATAATATTATTCAAAACTAAAATTACAACTGCAACCTCGGTTTTAAAGAATCACTAAAATAGGATCTTTCCAAGATATTTTTTTTAAAAAAATACATATTTAAACTTCATTATTTACTATATATATAATTTATATTCATATAAATTATTTTTTTAATTTTTTTATATAAAATATTAAAATCTCAAATATTTTTTTTTATTTTTTCAAATTAATTTAGTAATCAAAGACTCGGTTTTTAACCAAGTCAACCCCAAACAAAGTTTAATATACTCCTATAAACATTATCTCTTTGTTAATATTATTATTATTAAAATCACCACCTTTATATCATCACTGTCAAAAGCTACCATCAATATTACCATAATATATCATGATGATTTGATTTTCATCACAATTTTTTACTTATTTATTTACCAGAAATTATAAAATTTATTAGATGAAAATATTTTATGTTATATTAGCAAAATATTTACCCAAACCAAGCTCCCCGTGAAAATATAAAAAAAATGTTTCATACGGTCCACAGTGTGCCGGAATCTTATATATTGTATCTTTAATAGATTGTCCAATTTTTTTTTTAATTAGTGTTGTGAAAAGAAAATACAACAATCACTAATTATTGAAGACATCAAGTGGTGTCTAAACAAAAATAAATTAAGACATTAAACAGAGAGCCGTACCTTCTCAATTATATTCCACACAATAAAAAAAGATTGATTGGGTCTCTACTGTTTAAAGCATTTCACAATTGGGTCCTTCCACGCACATTTTACGCAGCAAGATGATGCTATTTTTGAAAAATTATTTTACATTAAAAATAAAAGCTAAAAGGGATAAGTTAAATACTCTAGAGACACTCACAATTCACTGCAGATTTGCAATGTAAATTAACTATCTTGCCACCGTCACAAAAAAAAAAAAAAACATTTAGCTTTGTTATAGGAGGGTAATTTAATCTTTTCCTTTTGGGGTACACATAGACACTATGGTGAGCTCATGTTTTCGTTACACAATAAAATTACTAAATTGCCATTAAATATTATTTTCATTTTATTAGCATTAAGGAGCATTTTTCTCTATTTATGCAGAGCTTATGATTTTGGTAGTTTCTTTTCTTTTCTTTTCTTTTTTGTGCTTCTACTAATTATAGTCGTGCAAATATAGTTTATCTAAAATGCTCTTAATTTAAAAGGCATTTTAGGAAATTAATACAAGAGTTATTTGAAATATAAGATATTAAAGTAAAACCATAAATTTATTTAAATTGAGATTCTACAGTAGGGTTTGAAGTTAAATTACACGGATACACAAAGCCAGCCATGGCAAGAATTCACCAACATATTATCCTGTTGTCTCATGGAAGTGTTGAGCATCTTGCTTGGAATTCAAATCAATGGATCCTTTTCTTTTCCACGAAGAGTACAAGCAATGAATATCTCTCTGTATGACTTGCAAACATACCTACATTCAAACCATTATAATTAACCAATGGTGAAATTAAAAATTCAATATTCAATGCTAAGATTGTAAATAATAATGAATGATAATTTTTTTTTAAAAAAAATTAATATTTAATGCTAAGATTGTAGCTATCACCATTTAAATATTCATAATAACTGAACGTGTTGAGAATATTTTTTATGGAAAAAAATACCTAAAATGATGAAGGTTACCTATTTCTAGCCGAAGACAGCTGGTGATTCAATCCAGTTACTTGTCCACTATCGTATCCATTTATTTATTTATTTGTTTTGTGTTAATTAATGAGTCTTTGTCAATCAATTCTAGATAAAAGAGAAGATGAACGTGAAAATGGCAGATCACACAAGAAAACACTTGAGCTGGCGATGAACTGTCGACGTAGCATGTTTTCGTCGATCCCTTTTTCTTTAAGGAGTTTAAAGGGTAAACACAAAGTCAAGTAGATGGAAAAAAGTCAACTACTTAATATGAATATAGAGGCACATGACATATTAATTAACATTGCTACAGTTTATAAGAATTAAAATATAAAAATAATATGTATATATTTTTAAATCATTTTATGATGCCGTGTCCATGTGCACATATATGTATATATTGTCATTACGCATGGAAAAACCCTCTTGCAATAATTAAGTAGGAGAAGTCTTTTTTGAAAACAAAATTGTCTATAGAGTCAATTGAACATGATTTATGATTGTTGATTTTTAACTTTGATTCATAAAAGTTATTTTTCATAAATAACTTATAATATTATCAAGGAAATAATCAAAATAAAAATATTCTTAATTATTTCCTAATTGATAAAAGAAAAGAGATCAAGAAATTAAATAACTCAAAAAAATCGCAAATTTAATTCAAGGAGATTATCAAGTGTTTTCTATAATTTATTTTAATAGATTTTTCTACATTTTTTGCAATATGACCATGTAAACTCTATATGGATTGAAAGTCAAATATGCATTAAAATATTAAATAATAACATTATTTTTTATTCCAAATTTTTCCTAAATTAAAATAATTTTAACTACAAATATATGTGATAAAAATGATTCAAATCAGTTTTAATTTTAAATGTAGTATAAACATTGCAGTTAAAAATTTAACTTTTGAATGAATCAAAACTTTCTCTCAATTTTGCAACAAGCTCTGAATTCAAATCAAAAGTTATTTCTAACTAAACATGTCAATGACTTTTAAAAAAATTAAAAATTAAAAAAAACTCAGATTAATTTATAAAAATTATACCAAATAGAATAAAAGAATTGTTAATTACCCATCTTAACAAACATACCAAGTCAAGTTTGTCTAAAATCGTTTCGGATCAGATTATATTTCTTCGTCGTCTAAATTATTTTTTATAATTAATATCTCTCCATGAGTTGCAATCATACCTACATTCAAACCATTAAAATTAACGAACGGTGAAATTATATATTCAATATTCAATGCCAAGATCATGGTGGTAAAATTAAAATAAATAAATAAAATTATATGAATTATATGTCAAATCATATAATAATAATAATAATAATAATAATAATAATAATAATAATAATAATAATAGAAACTGAAACTCAATTTCAATAAAAAAATTATCCAAATTTGAAAAGCTTAGCTGTACCATATCTACCTAACACGGATTTAAAAATAAAATTATTATTGATCCAAAAACATTTCTCAGGGATTTTTTATATACATCATCATCTAAAAAGATATATAAAAATAAGAACTATTTGTTAAAAATCTAATTCCATAAAAAATATTCTTAGAATTTACAAAAAATCTGATAATATATTTTTTAGGGTCTGCCAACTACAGTTCAGGCGTGAGTTGAGACCTAGCATAATTAGCTTTATTTTAACTAAGTATATGGAGTGTTGATTTTTTAATTTTTTTTGTTTTGATTTTTGAAAAAATATTAACATCGATTAAATGATCATAGTAAAAATATTAATCACGTGAAAAATAATTTTTTTTATTTTATATTATTTCTAACCTAAGACAGCTAATCATTCAATCCAATTACTTGTCCACTATTGTATCCAGTTTTTTGTGTTGATTAATCGGTCTTTGTATAAAAGAGAAAATGAATGTGAGCTGGCGATGAACTGTCGACATGCATGTTTTCGCGGATTTATTTTTTTAAATAAGGTGGTTGTTATTTTTTAAATTGATTTTTATTTAGAAAAATATTAAAATAATATTTTTTTATAAAAATTATTTTTGATATAGTTGATCAAAATTATCTAAAAATAACAAAAAATATTAATTTGAAGTAAATAAAAATATAATTTTTTCCAAAAATATTTTTTAGATATAAAAATAAAAAAAGTCAAGTAGATGGAAAAGAAAAATCAACTACTTAATATGAATACAGAGGCAGATCACATATTAACATTGCTACAATTTATAAGAATTAAAATATATAAAAAAAATTTAAAAATCATTTTATACTACGGTGTCCATGTGCACATATATTTATATATTGTCATCACCAATAGAAAAAAAAACTATTGCAATAATTAAAAAAGAAAGAAGTAAGAGAAGTCTTCTTTAAAAAAAATTGTCTATTGGCTTAATGTTATTTTTCATAAATAACTTATAATCAAGAAACTAAATAATTCAAGGCCATCAAGAATTTATTTCAAGGAGATTATCAATTATTTTCTATAATTATTTTATTATATTTTTCTATATATTTTATTGTAAGACTATATAAACTCTATATGAATTGAAAGTAAAGTGTATATCAAGGTATCAAATAACAATATCATTTTATATTTTAAATTTCTTTTCATTTGAAATGATTTTAATTTGAAATGTATTTGATAAGAATTAATATGAATACAGAGGCAAGTCACATATTAACATTGCTACAATTTATAAGAATTAAAATATAAAAATAATGTTTTTCTTAATAATCATTATAATACCCTGTCCATGTGCACATTTATTTGTATACTGTCATTACCAATGGAACAACCCTGTCGCAATAATTAAGTAAGAGAAGTCTTTTTAAAAACAAAATTGTCTATTGACTTAGAGTCAATTGAACATGATTTATGATTGTTAATTTTTAACTTTGAATCATAAAAGTTATTTTTCATAAATAACTTGAACATTATTAAGAAAATAATCAAGATAAATATTCTTAATTATTTCCTAATCAATTAAAAAAAAGAGACAAAAAAAAATTAAACTATTCCAGGCAATCAAAAATTTATTTCAAGGATATTATCAACTATATAAAATCTATATGGACTTAAAATGTACATAAAAATATTGAATAATAACATTATTTTTAATTCTAAATTTCTTCTAAATTAAAATGATTTTAATTAGAACTATATTTGGTAAAATTAGTTTTTTTTTTAAATGTAGTGTTAACATTACAAATTATAAATTTAACTTTTTAATGAATCAAAACTTTCACTCAATTTTGTATAAGCTTTTAATTCAAATCAAAAGTTATTTTTAACTAAACATGTTAATGACTCTTTAAAAATAAAAAATTAAAGAACAACTCAGGTCAATTTATAAAAATTATACCAAACAGAATGGAATATATATATATATATATATATATATATACATATATATATATATATATTGGGGCTCAAGAGCAAGAGACTTCAAGAAAGAGAGAAAGAGAGAGAGAGAGAGAGGCTGAAATATACAGGAAAGGGGCTCGCTGCCTGGGATTACACACAGAGATACTGTCGTCTGATCTCCCTCAGGTCAGCACTAACTTGTTTTGTTCTTTGAAATGTTACTGACGATCTTTTGGATTTGGTTTATGCTCTGCAGACCTTAGGTGGTTCTATATAAGTTTATGCATTCTATCCATAAAGTTTACCTTTCCGCTGTAAAGCTAGGTCTAGGTGGATGTAGTTCCATTTTTATTTTTTTAATATTTTTTTTTAAGAAGCGATAAACTAGATCAGGTCTGGTTTTTAATTAGAATATAAGCAACTAAACAGGAAGAACAGATTTCAATAAGATTTTGGGGAAATGATGTAAATAGTCGTAAAGGTTTTTTTAAGAGAATGTTTGGTACATCGTCTAAACAGAAGTTTTTAAAGATTTTAAATTTGTTTTATTTTAATTAATATTTTTAAAGAATTTTAATATGATAATTCAAAAATAACTTTTTAAAAAATATTATTTTAATATATTTTAAGTAAAATATATTTTAAAAAGCAATCACTGCTGCTATTTCAATTACCTCTAAATTAGCC
Source organism: Populus ilicifolia (assembly GCA_015708895.1). Classification (NCBI taxonomy): domain Eukaryota; kingdom Viridiplantae; phylum Streptophyta; class Magnoliopsida; order Malpighiales; family Salicaceae; genus Populus; species Populus ilicifolia. Next base: position 577,734 of record SRLM01000352.1, read on the forward strand.
TGATTAATTACCGGTAGGAATTAATTTTATTTGATAGCGTGAAATTTGATTATATACATGAACAAAATCTAGCTAATTATTTATGCTATTTAATGTTATGCCAAGTGAGAAATAGATAGTGAAAAAGTTTTGAAAATCTGTGATATTCAAAATCTAACTGTGTATACCTTCCATTCATTCTTAGTTTGTTTCAGCCAACCTGCAGACTGGAAAAGGATAAATTTACTGCAAGTGCTTCAAACATGGAAAACGATATTGAACAGGCAAGAGCATCAAATATGGAAGAGGATAAGGCAAGCACACCAAACAAGGGAAAAGATATTGACGTGGGAAGTGCTTCAGACATTGAGATGGCTACAAATATTTTGGCAAAGCTGGAAACTGAGGTGAGACGGATGTCCTTACAACAGAGCGGTTCTGAATTCCGTAGATCTGAGTGCTGCATCTACAGGGTGCCCAAACCGCTTCGAAACGTAAATTGGAAAGCCTACGCTCCACTACTTATTTCAATAGGTCCTCTTAACCGCGAAAATAAAAGACTAGAAGCCATGGAAAAGGAGAAGCTCAAATATTTGAAAAAGCTTACTGAACGGGATGGGATGGATGAGAAGAAAATTATTGATATTTTGATCAGCATTAAGAACCAAGAAGAGCGTCTCCGACACTGTTATTCAGAGAAATTCAAATTAATCGAGAGCCGTGATTTTGTAGAGATGATCCTGCTCGATGCTGTCTTCATCATTCAGTTTTTGTCGGAGTCATATGATCATGATAACGGTCCTAAGAATTTTGAGCCCAGGATGACATTTGACATCCGAGAAGACTTGATGTTACTTGAAAACCAATTACCACTCTTCATTATTCAGGAAATATATGACCAGGTCAATCCCCCTAGCGAGGATGCTACAGCCATTCCTTTTCTTGATCTTGCCACGTTTCATTTTGGAAAGTACACGTTTACACAAGGGGTACAAACCAGCCCGAGTGTGAAGGGAAGCAGGCATTTCACTGATTTACTTAGGAATTTGATGTTGAATGGAGCCATTCAGCGAAGTTACAGCTTGAACCCTATCATGCTGAAATATAGTGCAGTCATGCTACGCAAGGCAGGAGTGAAGTTTCAGGCCACCCAAGACAAATGCTTGGTCAACATAAAATTTGAGAAAGGAGTGTTGAAAATACCACGCCTTGAAGTTGATCACTGTTTCGAACGTCTTGTACGAAATATCATGGCCTTGGAGCAGTGCTGCAGCCCGTTTCAAGCTTACGTATGCAGTTACATTAAGTTTATGGACCATCTTATTGACTGTGCAGAAGACGTGAGTTTGCTAGTCCGAAAGGGAATCATTCTCAACTGGCTAGGTGAGGATGCCGCAGTTTCAAATATGATTAACCATTTTTGCGAAAATATTGGTGACAACTACACTTGTTTTGGTGATATCTCTCAACAGATAAATGCTCACTATGAGAGCCGCTTTAACCATATGAAAGCAACCTTGAAACTTATATATTTCCCCAATATTTGGAGAGGTACAGCAACCGTTGCAGCAGCTATCCTGCTGATCCTCACTTTGATACAGACTATAAAATCATTCTTGTAAGATTTTATGTTGCTTCGTTTATTTCTTCTACGTAATGATTGATTGGAATATTGTTATCGTTAACTTCCTCAAAAAACTGTTGTTAAATTTTGTGTTTATGTAGTTATGAACTAATAATGTTGTAGCAAATTCTTTTTGTGTTGTCCTAAAATTGAGTTTGTACTTGTGCCCTGTGTGATGGCTTTTTAAAGAAAAATTGACAGATTAAGGTGTTGGATGTGGTCTGCTGCTTTGACCAATTTGAACATTAAATAATGTGATTCCATGATATGTTGTTCTATAATGTGACTTTCTTGTTATCATGAATTAACATCTTGACGTCAGTTTATTGCCGTTAGGATTCCTTCATCAGTCAACATCTCTTCATTAACACATGATGATTTGTGGGAGTGTTCATCCTTGTCAGTCCAATTTTTTTTGGTCCCCTTGTCACTCAAGTTACTCCCATAAATCATGCTAGGTTGTCGGGTTCTGCTCCTGTTATGATCAGGCAAATTTTGCCCTTAAAGTAGTATGAAACATTGGATTATCAATGATAGTCCAAATCAATGTGTTGCTGGGAGTATGGAACACTGAATTAACTATCATATGCAGAGCTATGAGATTGTCACGGTAGAGAATTGGTGGAGAAGAGAGTGGAATGTAAAGATCTTTGGGATTGACTAGTGGTTACGATGATATGGAATAAATTTTAAAACGATTGACTAGTGGTGACAATGGTTATATATTAATGAAATGGTCAATAACTTGATATGTTCACTTATAAAGGAAACCATGTCAAATTTTGAATAGAATTGCTTATCAACAAAGGAGCATGATTATGTGTATAAATACAAAAAAAATAATAATAATCAAATGTCATGATAAAAAAATACAAAAACTCATAATCAGTTGAAAATTATTGTAGTATTTTTGTATTTAACATCCTCTAGAGGATTGGGATATTACATTATTGATTTAATTTGCAGGTCCCTCTTATTACTTATCTTTTTTATATATCTAGCTTTGTTTTTTTGTTCCTCAGAGTATCTTGGATAAGCTGTCATTCCTCCATGGTGAGTAATTAGGGCTAATTATTAAGAACTCTTATGGTAATCCTCCCTTTGGAATAAAACAAGTTGCCCCTAGTCATTTTTTATGGAGTCGAGCTTAACCAAAAAATTAATCTTTTTAAATACTCAACTAACCTTAGGTTTTTTTAAAATAAACAATATTTAAAAATTAATTTTGTGTAAAAAATCTTTTTGACATCTTGTTCTTAGATAAGAAAATATCTTCTTTAAGAAGAAATTACCTAATATTATAATCATTATAAATCTTAATTGGGCAACAAATATTTTATGATAAGAGACTGATTATATGAAACAGAAGATAATATCATCTTTTAAGCGTCCTACCTGAAATAATTTGCATTATTAATTTTATTTTAAATTATTGAAAGTTTGTTGTTGTTATATTTTTATGTTTTTTCTAAAATATTCTTAACTCTATAGTTAATGAATATTCACCTATGAATATTTTTAATTTTTATGTTGGTAAATATTATATAACCTAAATAGTATGGTATTTCTAGGTCTGGTGCCGGTGAATAAATTCATAAAATTTAGATTTAAAAAAAATTATTTTTATTTTTTTAAAAAGGAAAGGTGAACATATATTGCATATCGATTTCACATTTTTGTAGGAAAAAAATCCACAAAACAAATATACAACAAATTCAACAAAAACAAATATGAGGAAACTTTAAATAAATCAATAAAAATCACAAAAAAAATTTAATATAAAAAAGAGGTTTATTTAGCCAATATCAAAGGACAAAAAAAATAAAAAAATAAAAATAAAAAACATAAGAATTTGTTTTATGAAATACATCCTTAGCTAAAAAAAAAATATTAGGCTGACTGGGTCCAAGACCTGGCTCGCTTCTAACCCCTCTTCTTTTTTAAAAAAAAAATAAAGATAATTGGGTGGATCTAACCCAGCCATACAGGCTGGGCTAGACCCACTAGCCTAGGCCGGTTACTGGCCTACTCCAGTAACCTAGCTTCTCTCTCTCTATTTTCTTTTTTCATTTAACCTGCTGCCGTGCGTGAATCGGTCACGCATGCTTGGTACAGGAAGAAAGTAATTAAAAAAGCAGGGAGGGAACGAGAACGGCTTATTGGTTTGCAGGCGATTTGGACGAGAATCCACAAGTGCTTGTTGCTGGGCGGAGCTTCTGTTTTTGGCCTCCTTTCTGCTTTCTGCCTTTTCTTCTTTTGGTCTCTCTGTTTCTGTTTCTCCCGTCAATTCTCTCTTCCTCTCATTTTGCTCTGTCTGTCTTCTCTCTGTTCTTCTTTCTTTTCTGTTCTTTCCGTATTTTGCTCCCGGTTTATGTGTTTTCTTTTTGTTATCGCTGTGTTGTTCCTCCCCTCTCTGGCTTTTATAAAGCCAGAGAATGCATGATCAAGCGCGACCTGCATGATCGCCCATGTTTGAGGAAAAGTCGGGGGCTAAAAGCTCTGTCATTGCTTCACCCATTCTGGAATTTAGAGATACATCGTGTGGGTGATAGTAGGCACCTGGTAGAAGACGTGACCCACTACAAGTTTCTGCTGAATCAGTAGAGTGAAGAGGATGAACAGTTATTCAAAACGGCGACGTTGTATCCATGGAAATGGCTATTTTCAATTTTATCCCTGAACTTCTGACATTCAGCAATTGGGCCCGAGGAAAATCCTTTTTTCTAATTTTGCCCCTGGATTTTGATGCCATTTACAAAATAGTCCTTGGTTTTCAATTTTAGTCCTTATTAGCTCTTTAACTTTTAATTCTTTCAAAATTACCGCTATACTTTAGTATTTTCTTCAATTAAGCCCTTGATTGCATGAATTAATTAAATCAAAGTTTAATTAAGCCCATAAACTTATCAAGTCTTTCAATGTTTTTATAAAATTGACTCCAACATTTATAATTCATTATTAGTAATCCTCAAACTTTCAATTTGTGTTATTTTGACTTAATTTTCAAATTATTATTTTTTATTTATTTTTTTATAGAATTAAAAAAATAAGATTATAACAAAAGTCATAATCCTAGCTAAAAAATCATGCAAAGTTCAGGATTTTTATCGGGTTTGTAAAATGAATTATCAAGGAGCTTGTACCATAAAGGTATGTTCTACGTCATTAAATGAGAGATAAGTTTTTTACTTGGTCTCAAAAAGATCTATAAACTACCTAGTGACCACTTCATATGAAGGCAATATAAAAGTTTGCAAGAAATGATTGGGGTATGGTGTGATAACCATTACCGAATAAACACTCAACTCATAGTTAGATGTTTCATGAATCTAAATCATTACTGAAAGTTATAAGGCAAACTACTACTCCCTACCTAACTGTGAAAAACTTATTTGGAAAACTTTTAGGATTTGATCGTGTACATGAAAATATTTTTTTATTTTTGAAATAGGGTTTTTGTTTTTTGAAAATTTTGAAGAAAGTCAAGTATTTTGTATCAGGTTTATATCTTACAGTGTAAATTTATGACCTGATATTGAAAACAATTGGTAGAAAACACATGCAAAAAAGTCACAAAAGTTTTTAGAAAAGAGTTTTTGAATTTTTTGGATTTTTTTGTTTTCTTTTTATATTAATATTTTATATTATTTATTTAATATATTATTATATGGGCTAGGCCGAGCCAGCAAAGTCTAGCTAAGTTGATGGGCGACCCAACAAACCTAATCTCTCTCTCTCTCTACATTGGGTTGGACCAAGCCTAACGATATCTGTTAGGTTGAAACATGTCCATTAGGGGGCTTATATATTTGCTAGTCTGGCTTATCGACCATGTTAATTATTTTCATTGCAAGCAAAGTTGCATGTAGTGGTTAGACAAGTTAGAGAAGGAGAAGGAGAAGGAGAAAAAGAAGAAGAGGGGGGGTTACCTAGCGAGGGGGTCGTCATGATGAAGAGGTCTGGTTGGTTGCTTAGGAGACGTTCGTGGAAGAGTTGGTGGTGCAAAAGAAACCTTCGGTGAAGAGGAAGAAGGGGAGATTGGCTATGATAGTTCTTGTCGTCGGCGAGGAGATGGGTTGATGGAGGAGGTTGTGTTGTGGTTGTTCACAATGGTTTTGAGATTGTGGTGGCTGAAGAGACGACGAGAAGAGAGGATGATGATGATAATGGTAAAAAAAATAGGGAAAAGACTGATTTTTCCTCAACTTTGGCCTGCAATTTTCTCATGCTCAGGATATGGTATCCGATCCCATATATATAGGGGGTGGAAGAGGGACATTTTGTCTTTATTAGTGTTGAATCTTGACCCTTACTCGAACTAGAAGGATCTCAATCGCTGGTTCAAAATTGTCATCATGATTTGTTATATTTGGTAGTTGAAGGCCAATTGAGTTGGTCTCTTTAAGCTGGTGCCACGACCAATGTGGTGTTAATTGGCCACAACAAAACCATACAAAGGTATAGTCAAATGTCAGCCCATAATTTTCGTGCAATTTTTTGTTAAATTTGATGGAAAGATAAAATATTAAATGCCCCTGAAATATAGTCCTTTGAGTAGTCTTTTCAAGCAAAATGAAAAAGAAGACGAACAATAATTAAAACGATGTTGTTTTGGTAAGTTCAATTTAGTCCTTAGATTTGTGATTTCTATTAGTTATGTCCTAATTGTCTTCAAACATTGAATTTTAAGCAATTTAGTCTTTGGCGAACTTCAATATCAACCCCTTTTTTCACATCGGTTCTTGGTCTTCATTTCTTTAATTTAGCCCCAATTGACTTTTAAACTTTCAAATCTTTTCAATTTCACCCTTGATTTCATTCAATTTTATCCTTAGAGTTCGACGTCTTTTACAAGATGGTCATTGGCTGTGTTTTTTTTTAATTTAGCCCTTAATTGACCTAAAAACTTTCTTTTTCTTGCGATTTTAACCTTGATTTGAACCATTTAACTTTATTAAAAATAAATTTTGGTTCTCTAAAATTTCAATCATCTTAATTAAGCCCAAATTGTGCTGCCAAAAGTTAATTTTTCTCCAATTAAGTCCCTAATAAAATTAATTTGACTTATTTAAAGTATAATTAAGTCCTTGCACCTAATTAAATACTTTAATTAGACCTAAATTAATTGTGAAATATAATTAAACTTTTAATTTGACCCATGATTAAATCAAATTAGCTTATTCAAAATAAAATTATATCTTTGGACTTAATTTTTTATGTAAATTAGTCTATAATCATTTAATTTGACTTTAAATATGCATTTTCTTTTCAATTTTGAGCACAACAGTGCACAATCAAACTTATAATTTCATTTAAAATTACAGCTTGATTTTATGCATATTTGAAATCCTTTCTTAGTCAACTTTTTCTATATCACCAATCTTTTTTATTTTGATTTTTATTTTAAAAATGAAAAAAAAATGTAAATTTAAGGAAGCAATCCAGAAATTGATTATGACATAGGATATATATATATAAAACTTAAACTTTTGCTTCAAATCAAGTTTTTTCTCCGTCTATTTTGTCAAAATATCTCAATCTAGTTATTCTTTCGGCTTTTTGATCTTCTATGATTTAAGTCATTTTTTCCTGTGTCTCAAAAATAATTTTTGGATATTTTTTAAAAAATTCACAAATAATTTAATTTGGAGTCAAAAAAATATGTTATAACAATTAGAATACTATTAGTATTAGTTTGAGATCGATATAGACATGAAATTAAACAACAAACAGGACAGTAGATTACTAACGCCACACATTCAAGACACCTATGAGTAAAAATAATTAGTTTTCCTTGACCTTTTATTTGCTCGCTTATCTTGATTTATACGCGCACAAAAAACAGCTAGTGAGAGCTAGCTTCATCATTAATAAAAAAAAAAAGGGGGGTTATTCGACGTTTTTTTTATATATTGTTGTTATTATTAAAACATGAACTTCATGAGGAAACATTTTATATAATAAAAATATCCTTAAATTTTGTTAATCATTACATGTAATGAAAGGATTTTATTAGTAACTATTAAACATATTATCTTATCTTAAAAAAAAATATTTTTTTATATGACAAAATAAAACATATGTCAATACTAAGATATAATAAAATATCGTCAATACTAAGATATAATAAATATCATCTCTAATTGAAAAAGGAACTAAAATATTAATATAATTTCTAAAAACTAAATTAATCCAGTTTCTCTCATAAATATCTATCTGTCATCTGTCATAAACATAAATATGATACTGACAATAAATAAATAAATAAATTTGAACGTAGTAGCTGTAAATGACTGTGACGATGACGATGAATATATAAGTGCATATGACTGAAGAAAACCTATGAGCTGGCGATATACTGATGAGATTTACGTTTTCCTACCACTAGTCAGGTGGGTGAAAAAATGTCAGCTACATAAATATGAACATAGATGCAAATTAAATATTAAAATCGATATTTAAACATATTTTCTTATTTTAAAAACTTCTAGGTATCAAGTTTAAATACACTGAACTTTGCATAAGGAAAATATATATTTTTTTATATATGAATATATAAAATATATGTTAATACTAATATGTAAAAAAGAAACTATCTTTATTAACAAAAACTAAAGTATTAATACAATTTCGAAAAAATAGGTTAAATTTGTTTCCCAATATATCTCTGTGCTGGCAAAGAATTACATCGAAGCATATGGCATTGACTATAAAATTAAATGAATGAGACATAAAATGCATGCATACAATCAATATATATAAATGTGAAAGTGACGGATCGCAAAAGAAAACACTATAAATGAGCTGGCGATGAGCATAAATGCATATGACAATGACTTTGATATAAAATGAATGTGTCCAAAGAATACGATTCTGTCATCGGTTGAATTCATAGATTTCGTGTATTAAAAATACGTTAAAAATGATGAATCAAATTACAAGAATAAAAATTTGGATATAAAAATGGTAAAATCTCTCTTATATGCTTTTTAGATTTGAAAATCCTCTAATTAACAGTTATATCAATCAAGATTTTCATATAAGCTTGAAAGCTTTATCTATGTGAGATTTCTATTTAACATAATTTGATTTGACGAGAAATTTGACACAAAATTATGTCTAATCTGAAAAGAGACTAAAATATTAATGAGTTTTCGGCCATTAGGGTAGTCAAGGCAGGAGACTTAGAGAGGGAGAGTGAGAGAGAGAGAGAGGAGCTGCAATCTATTGGAAAGAGGCTCGCTGTTTGGGACCCTATCTACACAGAGAGAGTCCACTGATTTCCCTCGGGTTAGCACTATCAAGTACTTTTGTTCTTTGAAAATTTACGGACGATGTTTTGGATTTGGTTTAAGCTCTTCAGACATTACAAGGTTAAATATCTGTCAATCCTAAGATATAAAAAACATTATTTAAAATTAGAAAAAAGACTAAAATATTAATACAATTCCTAAAAAAATAAGTTAATAAAGTTTTTCTAATAAATGCATATCACAATGACTATAAATATATATAAATGCGAATATATAATAATAATAATAATAATAATAATAATAATAATAATAATAATAATAATAATAATAATTGTTGCATGTGTGTAGTGTCATGGTGAATTGTGTTCATTCTAGTATGCATGAGTATCAGGAAAAAAGAGAGTAGACGAGGATTTCTTGTTATTTTATCAATGTAAAGAGATAATGAGAGTCGCCACCTAATATTTTGGTTATTAGAAATCTTAATTGGTCTTAGAGATCAGACACATAGATTGATTGCGTAAATAAATATTAGCACTCTAAATGCGTTTTATCTAAGGTAATTTATATTGTTTGATTGTCTGATAAATGCTAATGTATTGTTGTGTTTTCTAATCGTTGGTTTGTCTAAAGTTTAAGATGAGTCCTTCTCGGTAAAGAAATTTTTATCTTATTGAGTAAAATTTAATTATTCTAACATAAAAAAAGAACTACTTTTTTAACATCAGAAATACATCTTAAATATAACTTTGTAATCCATTAATATTAAAAGAAGACAATAATTTTTTTGAAAATTTTGAAATATTGTTCTATTTTTCATGACTTTAATAAATTGGTTATTAAAAATAAAAATGCATGCTAAGACATATATATATATATATATATATATTTGGTTATATGAAAACATGATATGAAAATTTATATATTTGAGAGACTTTCGACGTATACATGAAAAAAAAAGGTTTTTTTTTTTCTATATAATTGTTTTTGCAACATTTCAGAGAAAACTCGATATTTCAATACTGAGTTTATATATTTATAGTATAAAAATACAAACCAATAGTAATCAAAATTGATAAAAAAAAATATGTGGGAAAATCACAATTTTTTTAAAGAATTTTTGAATTTTTTGGTTTTTTAATATACAATATAATATTATATAATTAATATATTGGGATGGATCTGACCCAATTATATTGGGCTAAGCCCATCATGGTTGGGCTGAAATTGGCCCAAAAGAAATTAGGTTGATTTTAGCTTGAAGGTGTTGGGCCAACATCAGCCCAGATAGTGTTGGGCTGATTTTAGCTCAAAGATGTTTTTCCCCTTTTTTATTGGGCCTGTTTGGACCTGACTCATCTATTTTGATCTAGGCTAACACTAGTCTGCCTAGTAAATAGTGAAAAACTCTCCACTATTCACGCAGAATAATAAAGATGAAGGTAGGGCAAGAGAAGAAGGAGGAGAAGGCTAACCTAGTAGTGGTGGTACTATTATTGACAGTGGCTCACGATTGCACTTATGATGATAGGCGGTGGTTGCTGTCATTTTCTTCTTCCCTGTGCAAAGGCATAGGTCTCTGTTTTTTCCACCATTTTCTTCTTTCATTTTTTTTTTATACTTCTCTCCTTCTTTCCCTCCTTATTTCTTTATGTTTCTCACATCACCAGTTCTCTAAAACCCCCCCTGTGTGTTTCTCTCACATGGTATTTATAAAGATGAAAAGAAGGGGGGTAAGAGGGCTCCTACCCCTATCCAGTCATGGCAGGGGTGTAGGGTGGATGGACAGCCACTGGATAGCCATCTATAGGGCTTGTCTCCTCTGTTTTTTCATCTTGGCAGGTTAATGGGTGTGTCTTGTCAGTTTTGAGTTTTTAGGAGAGAGAGGAAGAGGGAAAATGGGTGATGCAAAAAAGAGTAAAAAAAAGGTTAGAGAGCTCTTACCCCTATCGAGTCATGGTAGGGGGGTAAAGTGGATGGACAACTACTAGATAGCCACCCATAGGGCTTGTCTTCTTTGTTTTTTCATCTTGGCAGGTCAATGGGTGGGCGTCCTGTCAATTTTGAGCTTTTAGGAGAGAGAGGAAGAGGGAAAATGGGCGATGCAAAGGAGAGTGAAAAAACCTTCTTCCCCTGCCTTTACGTGTCAAAGGAAGAAAAAGATACATAGTGTCATTCAAAACGATATTATTTTAGGTTTTTTTTAATGAACAATACATGAAACGATGCCATTTCATTTTAAAAAAATGGCACCAAAATGTGTCAAATTTCAAATTAGTCCTTAATTTTTAATTTGTTCAATCAAGTTGTCAATTTGATTTTAAGAATCAAGTCAATTGCATCCTTGACAAATTCAATTGTTAGCTTTGAAGTTGGCTACCCTTTTCACCTTAGTTCTTGGTCTTGAATTTATATAACTTAACCCATAATTGACCATTAAACTATCAAATTTTTTAAATTTAGCCTTTGATTCTCGTTAACTGGGTCCCCAAGTTTGGTGCCTTTTTATCCTTTAATTGATCTAAAAACTTTGATTTTCTTGTAATTTTGCTCCTATTTTTAACCAATTTACTTGGTAAAAATTAAATTTGGTCTCTTAAACTTCCATTCTTCTCGATTAAGCCTAAATAGGGCCCTCAAACTTATTTTTTCACCAATTAAACCCCTAATAAAATTAATTTTATCCTTTTAAAGTATAATTAAGTCCTTAAACTTGATTAAATCCTTCAATTGAACTCAAATTAATTCTCAAATATAATTAAATTTTAATTTGAACCATAATTAAATCAAATTGACCTATTAAAAATTTAATTATGCCCTTGGACTTAATTTCTATACAGATTCGTTCAATAGTCATTTAATTTGACTTTAAATTTATATTATTTTTTTAGTTTTAGGTATAATAGAGTACAATTAGGTTTTGAATTTCATTCAAAATTATAGCTTGATTTTCCCATATGATTGAAATCCTCATCGGGCCTGCTTTATCTGTGTCGCCCATCTTTATCTTATTTTTAAATTTTTAATTAAAAAAATTGAATTTGAGAAATAATCCCAAAATAAATTATAAAATTAATAAATGTAAATATATAAAAGTGAAAGTGACCTACTCGTTTACTGATGACTAGAGCTGACGATTTACTGATGACGTAGAAGAAAACTCATGAAATACACGTTTTCCTACCACTATATAATCTAGAGGTCGCGCAACCATTAGGGTAGTCAAGGCAGGAGACTTAGAGAGAGAGAGAGAGAGAGAGAGAGAGAGGAGTTGCAATCTATAGGAAAGAGGCTCGCTGCTTGGGACCATATCTCTACAGAGAGTGTCCACTGATCTCCCTCAGGTCAGCACTATCTAGTTTTGTTCTTTGAAAATTTACGTACGATGTTTTGGATTTGGTTTAAGCTATTCAGACATGAGATGATTTAATATATGTATAAGCATTCTATCCATAAAGTTTACCTTTTCCCTATGAAGGGGCATGGTGTGTGTAGTTCCTTTTTTGTTTTTCATTTTTTTTAAAGAACTAAACTAGGTCCGGTCTGGTTTTTTAACACAATTTAAGCAATTGCATATAGATTGTTAACGAGTCAGAAGAAGACAAGTAGAGAAGGAGAAAGTGTGTTATAGTGAAAGAGATCGATAGGTAAAGAGGGAGCTAAAAGTTGAGTTATATGTTGCATAGAAAGGTTATAGAAAGGTTACCAGTAGACTGTACAATGAAAATAAAACTTGAACTCTAGCTTATTATTGTGAAAATCATTGTATATAATGTGTAAAATCATGTTAAAAACTTAAAATTAATCAAACTCGATTAAAATCGATCAAATTCAATAAAATCAGACTGATTTCATGTGTTTGACCTTTTCTCCTCCTCTAGTACTACTAGTACCGAGGCAGGGTTGCTATTTGTAACCCCGACTTCCTTTTTTGATTCAGCCCGAGGGGAATCAACCTGCCTTGTTTGATGATCAACTACTATTATGGATCCATTTGGTTTCTTATTTTTTGCTGTTGACCTAGAGCTAGGCATTTTCTATCAATATTTCTGGTGTTGGAGAAGATCTCTTTCCTACAGTAGATATAGAAACAACCTTGCCACTGCCACCTATATTTTTTTTAATGGTGATCCATTACCAGCATCCCGATCGCATTTCTAGATTCATGGTCATGGCCACCACAAAAAAAAAAAACAAGAAGAAAGCAATGCAAGAGCAAGACATTTCTAGATTCATGGTCATGGTCATGGTCATTTCTAGACAATAGTTTATTATAGCAAAAAGTTATATATAGAATAAAGCGTATTCTATGAAAAACAAAAGCAAAGAAAATCATAGAATATCCAACCAAATGAGCTAAAACAAGACACTTCTTTGTAAAACAAAACAAAAATAACTCAAAGATATAATGGTAGAAGACACAGGAGCAAGGCCATAAAAAAATGGTGGAGTCAAAGCCAGGCAACAAATTCACTTGATCTTCGCACTTCTTGTTTAGCCATGCAATCTGCTATGCAATTACTTTCACGAAAGATATGGGAGAAAGAGATTGAATTAAAATATGCTTTCAATCTATTAACAAAGAAGAACAGATTATGATGCTTTCAGGGATGGGTGTTAGGCTTAGTCATCCAAGTAATAACATTGACATAGTCAAATTTTATGATGAGGTGTTGATGGTGGAAGAGACAATTAGATGTTGAAAGTTCAATGGCTTTGATAATAGCCCTTAACTCAACAATATTAGAGTCTAAAATACTAACTGGAACAGAGAATATACTAAGGAGATGGCCATGGTGATTTCGCAGCATAGCATCTATTCTAGAGGGGCCTGACTTACCAAGAAAAGAGTTATCCACGTTCCATTTGAGGTTATTAGTCATAAAAAGAAATCACATATTATTAATCCTGGAAGAGTGAGCATTGAACCCATCAAAGCAAGTCATCTGCCAATCTGATTAAATTTATAGAAAAGTATAGAAAATTAAAATGGATAGTTTTTAGCGATAGATATAGACAGGTAACAATAAAAAAAAATATTGAATCAGATGGTCAGATATATTCTATTAGAAAATCAGATCATTTTGAAAGAGCCAAAAAGACGATGCCATTGAGAATAGTGACATGAATGCAATTGAAGTTTCTATAGATTCATGTAATTGTGAAAGAAGTAATGTTTTTTAATTATCGGATTGTACAACGTAACTTTCCTCTCTAAGATTATACAAAAACACCCCTTCCTGATCATAGAACTTTAGAATATCTCTATTTTCTAATATCGTTATAACATACCCTACGTGGTTATATTCTTCTGCTGATCATAAAACAGCAGAAGATCTCCATTTTCTACTATCGTGGCATCACCAAGAAACAATGGTTTCTGTAGGTGAATGTTGTTTTCCATGACAATCATTTTAATCCGTTGTCGTCATTGTTAAGACCACAGGAATGCATGGATTTTTTTCATCCAATCTAATTTTAGTATCATGATATAGCCCTTAAAAGGAGGGGGTAAAGAGAAGGATCTAAATTTCTCGTTTTCAAAATCAAATGCACACATGTCTGTCAAATAAAATCCTGTTATTTACTAGGAATTATTTTTTAATATTTAGTAATATAATAAAAAATAAATTGAAAAACACTTTCTATTTTTTGGTTTTGCATGAAAAATAAGTAAGAAAATAACTTTTTAATATTTTATTTTTTTCAAGTTGGAACAAATCTTACAAATTAAAAAATTGAATAACAATGAAATTTTAAAAATATAATTTCATAAATTATCTTAAAAAAATAAATAATAATCAAAATAATAGAGATCAAAACTAAAAAAAAAATTGAAAGATGAAGAAATTAAAATAATAATAATTACCATTTCTTAAATTATTTCAAATAAAATAATTAACAATCAAAAGAATGATGATCAAATTTGATGGATACAAAATTTAAATTTAAAAATGATAAGAAAAAAATAAATAATAATTATAAAAATAAGGATCAAAGTTAATATAAAAATTAAATTCTAAGGGATGAAATTGAAAAAAATATTCAAAACAAAATATATATAACAATAAAAAATATAAGAATTAAATTAACAAATAATATAATATTTTTAAATTTTTCACAACTTTCAGAAAATGTTTTTCTCCTAAAATAAAAATAAAAACTTTACTAGAAATCAAACTAATTTTTTTTATTACAAAGTATTTTTCATGATAAACTTTTTTAATAATAAATAAATATAAAAAAATTAAAAAATAATTTTTTAAAAATCACTTTTTTATAAAATAAACATACCCTTAGAATAGAGAACTTTAGATCCATCACATAAATGGGTAAAAAGAATACCAATTCATTCTACCATCGATTTACATGAAGGAAAAGATAAATATTCATCGGCTATAGTTGTACAAATATTTTTATGGTATTCAGGAAATGTGACAAAAGTTATTTTTAAAAGTAGTTTTTGCTAATATAATGTATAAAAATAATTAAAAAATACATAAAAAATAATTTTAAATAAAAAATTACATTTATTAAAAACATAGTTTCAAAATAATTTCAAACTGTTCTTTCATATATTAAATTTATTAGTCGACCTTCAAACGGTTCTTGATCTTTTATTTACTCGCTTATCTTGATTTATACGCACAAAAAATAACAACTAGTGAAAGCTATCTTCATCATCGTTAATAATAATAATAATAATAATTTATATATTATTATTATTATTATTATTATTATTAAACATGAACTTTGTGAGGAAACATTTTATATGATAAAAATATCTATAAGCGCTACTACTCATTGCAAGTACAGAGAGGATTATATTTTAATTGAACGATAGAAAACTACAGAAAACACGTTGTCCTCAGGTGGATCCCATTTTCTTTAATTAAAGAGAAAAAACACGACAGTCGAGTAGATGAAAAAAAGTCAACAACTTAATATGAACATAGAAGCATTTTACAAATTAAATTTTTTATTATATGAATTTAAAAAATGCAAACATCATATAAACATAAAATTAACAGTAGGATTAGAGTTAAAATATTGTATCAATTACATAATTAGTCCATGTACAAATAATTATATATTACTATTATCTAAGAAAGACATATTAAATAAGTTGTGTCTTATATTTGTGGAAGTATAGTGAAAAATAAAGATTTTTTTTATTTAGTAATTAAATAAAGTTATAAATTTTAAAAATTAGTATTGGTTTAGCAAGTAAGAAATTAGTTATACTTTAAAAAAATAATGTGACTCTTAAAAGATTATTTATTACAAAAAAATCCTTTTACTGTGTGTTTTCTTTTAAATTTATTATTTTTTATTGTTATTAATTATTCTAGATTTTTATTTTTATTTTTATTTTTTAAAATTTATGATTGGTTTGCAAAAAAACTTCAACATTGATCTTTGGACATGTTGAAAAATAATATCAATTTCTAAAAATAAAAGACTAGCTTAAAAAAATTCATCAAAATTACTAAAAATAAATGTAGCCCATATTTAATTTTAAAATTAAGTTGTTCCTTATGTTTTTTGAAGTGGATATTGTATCCATGAAAATGGTGAAAATTAAGCTTTTGAGCCAATATTAATGGTGGAAGTTGGGCTTATGGGCTTTAATGGGATTGGACTTTAGTCCATTTATTTTCCTTAATTTTTTATATTATGATATCTTTTTCACAATTTATATTTATATTTTATTAAATTTTTTTATTATATGAGAATGTCACTGAAAAGATTAATATACATGAAATCAAAATGGACCATCAGGGTAAAAAATAGAAAATACAACTCGGATCACGCGGAGCATATGTACATCACGCGTGATTTATCTGCAAAAAACTGCATTGAAGGAGCATGTGGCTCACGCGCTATATAGAAACCTCATTAGTCCTTATTTCTCGAGACCAGCAGCCCTTCTTCCTCTATTTTTTTATTCATAAACACAGAAAATATGTCTAATCTTGAAATATTTTTCAATTTAATTTATAAATTGAATTAATTTATCTTTATAATTTTAATTTATCCGTTAGTTTTTTAAAATTATGCAATTTTAAGCAATCTAACTCTCAATTTTTCTTAATCGACATTTTAACTTGATTTTGTTTTAAAATCATCCTTGAACTGTAATTTTTTTTAAAACTTAACCAAATCAACCTCATTTATCAACTTTCTTTTCAATTTAACCCTAAATTGTAATTTAAAAGTTCTAAAATTTATTTTTGTCTATAATGCTAAATTATTGATCCAATTTCAATTTTGATTATTTTTTTATTTTTGAATTTCTAATGATTTTCAAGATTTTTTGACTCAAAATTAAATATAAATGAAGAAAATAACAATATGATTGAAATCAACTAAAATTAATCAGACATATTTTGGATTTTCTAACTTTTAAAAATATATGCAAAAATATAGGGTTGAAATTGGGTAATGACAAGTTAAAAAAAATTGTTTGTTGTTTATTTACTACTAATGCTATAGAAAAGTATAAAGTAGGTTTTGAAACATTTGATTTGATAAGAAAATACCCATAAATCTTACTAACAATTAAATATATTGAAAAGAATTTATTAGTAACTATTAAACATATTGTCTTATTGTCAGACGTACGATGAGCAAATTTTTTTGAAAAACCCTAAAAAAATTATCCAAAAAAACAAACCAAGAAAATAATCAATTAAATGAACTAATTAGAAAAGTTTTAAAGAAAATTGTTTTGGTTTAGTTTGGCTTTATTTCAATTTTAGAAGTTAAAAACCAACCAAACGGAATGGGTTGATCTAACACTTTAAAAAAAAACATAAAAATATCAAATTTTATTCCTAACTCTCATCTAAACAAAAGTTCTAACCCCAAATCAAACCCAAACGTAGCAGCTACAAGCTTCTAAAACAAGAGAACATGGCTTCCTAGGGCCATGTCTCATTCCCCCCACCACGCTCTCTCTCTCAAATATATTTTTTTTGGTCGCTTTATTGTTTTAATTGGACATGAAATCACTTCTTCAGCAGCATGTAGGTATAGGCAGACATTAGTTGATTCAATATAAGGATAAGCATTCTATCTGTAAAGTTTACCTTTTCCCTGTAAGGGTGCGGTGCAGGGTTTATGTTGTTCCATTTTTATTTTTATTTTTATTTTCTATAAAAGAACTAAACTAGATCCGTGCCTTTTTTTAACAGAATATTTCAAGCAATTGAATAGGAAAAACCACATTTTTTAAAGTGAATTGATAAGAAGCTCTAGATATTCAAAATCAATTTATCAATAAGCTATTTATAAAAACAATTGCTTCTTTCTATAAAAACAAATATAATAATATATTTTAAATAATCTCAAAATACATTAACCTGTCCCTTTGATGGCTTTTTAGTCATCCATGCTGTCTTATCGTTTAGAGAAAAATGTTTAGTGGGACGTTGAGCCTAAGATATTGGTAGGTTGATCGGTGATTTTGTTTCTATAACATATTATCCGCAGATATAAATAAGATGGATCCAGGATTCAACATTAAAGGGCTAAAATGAAGATTTAATATTTTACAGGGATTATTATGTACAAATATACTTCATCTTTTAGAAATAATTTTAAAGTTAAGGGACTTTCCTAGATCCGCCCTTGCCTGGCTTGAATCTAGAGAGTATATAGAATTAAGTCCCTTAATTATAGCCATTGTCATGTGCATCTGGGAAGACAAGGCAAGAGACTTAGAGAGAGAGGGGGGAGAGAGAGAGGTGCTGCAATATATATATATATAAGAAGAGGCTCGCAGACACAGTCCTCTGATCTCCGTCCTCAGGTCAGCACTAACTTGTTCTGCTCATTGAAATGTTTAGTTTTTCG
This sequence comes from Populus ilicifolia, assembly GCA_015708895.1. Lineage (NCBI taxonomy): Eukaryota > Viridiplantae > Streptophyta > Magnoliopsida > Malpighiales > Salicaceae > Populus > Populus ilicifolia. The sequence goes on from SRLM01000352.1 coordinate 596,448, forward strand.
AAATTTAATGTATTGGATTTGGTTTAAGCTCTACAGACAGTAGGTAGTTCGGTGTATGTAGTTCCATATTTATTCATTTATTTATTTTAAAGTTGGTTTGCTTAATTATGTTTTAGTTTTCCAGCATATATAAAACATTTATATGCGATGTAATAAATTTTGTTGTTAATTTCATTGAACCTGCTGTGAAATGATCAGAGGTTCGACTTTAGATTACTATGGGTATTAGGACAGCTAGAGAGCAAGACTTGATTAGCGGTGATCAACAAGTGATTATCGGTATCAATACCCATAGCAGTCACTTGAATTACCCATGCTAATTTATTTAGGAGAACTAGCTACATATCTAATAAAAATGACCATCAGTATTACAAAAGAAATAAAACAATAAAAAATTAGAAAAAAAAATTCAGATTGTACCCACACAATGAACAATAATTTCTTCTATTTTTATTTTTATTTATAAAAAAACTAGGAGTAACGTGTTTAAGTTATTTGTTGATTAAGTTTCATCTTGGCATATCAAAGTCATCAAATGCTTTATTAAAAACATTTTATTATTTGCAATTTTCTAAGCATATAATGTTCAAGCATATTATAGAGGAATGTGTTCTAGTTTATCTACTAAAAGAATTGCATCTTTGTTAGGAGAAATCATAATCTAACTCAGACTACCCAGAAAACCTGATGTTGTAATAGCACACAGAACACTAGTTAGGCTATTCTAAATTTAATCTTTACTATTTTAGATTATAGATCCTTGTTATGTCGTAATTGTATCTATAAAGTTTCAGCTAAATTAATCCATAATTATATCTATAAACTCTCACCTAAATTAATTCATATACAATACATGTAGTAGCATTTGATCAAAACTAGATAGATCACCCAAATACTATTTTTGGGAAGCTAATTTTTTATATATATATATATATATATTTGCTCTCCATATAAAACAAATTAAATATTTAAAACTCCTAAGAAATTAGGCTAAACTCCTCTCTTCATATGGGCTTAATGATCCCACATGGATCAAACTAAATATAAATAGGTTATTTTTTAAATACGAGGAAACCGACTAAACATTTTTTAGCATGTATTTTTCTATAAATGTGATGTTTTAAATTGTAAAGTTAATGTCATTAAATTTGTTATTAAATAGAAGATTTAACTTGAAATTATTAAATTATTTTATATTAAAAAATTATATTTTAATCTTGAATATATATTGTTTTAATTAAGAGT